>PYHW01010552.1:200315-211732 GCA_013186435.1 Turdus rufiventris
AAGAAAATTCTGGTTAAACACTATCAAAATAAAACCTAACCTGCCTAGGACATTTCAAAAAGAAGTTCCAATAACCTTAGATAATTTATTTCATTTTATTTGAAACAAAAAATTACTAGAAAGGCAAAAAACCTCAAAAAACACATGTGTAAAAAATTCAGTGCTCAGTACTAGAAATGGTTGTCATTTCATTCCTGTACAGCCATATTAGTCCAAAAATCTATGCAACTGTTGTCTGTTTGCTCTAAATATTCAGCATGATTTACCAGAGACTTTTGTAGGATCAACTTCCTTCTTTCAAGTTAATTAAAAATTGTTACTGTGCAATGAAAGCTGAAAGGTATGGCTACAAGATGCAATATAATGACTTCTTTTCTGGCTTTATCTCCTTGCCCAGCTATGGCACTAAGTTATGTCCAGGACCAACCTCAGATCTTAATCTTTAAAGACTGTATGGTGAGCAATCCAAAATCTCTTAGGAGCATTTTTTGATATTATAAATTAATCATTTAGACAAATTCCAAGTTTTTAAATATTTATTTTCCACAGACATTAAAGAAATGCTGTTTACTGGCATGAATGCTACAGAAATCAAAGTTAAATTACTTTTAACATTTTTGCTGAAGGCGTTTGATCTCTTATCCTATCAGGGATCAGAAATAATTCACAGAATCATAGAATATCAGCTTTGAATGTACCTCAAGGATCATCTTGATCAAAGTTTTTTAATGAAAACATGGTCTAGGCAAGATGACCCAGCAACCTATCCAGATGAATCCTAAAGGTGTTCAGTGTTGAGGAAATCCACCAATTCCCAAGAAAGATTATTCTAACAGCTGTTTGTTCTCATTGCAAAAGGTATAATTGCAGTATGAATATTATAATAGTGCAATTGAATTAATATCCTTTTAAAGGCTAAGGAGTATTAGGGAAAGAGAAAGGGAAATAGATTGGTGGAGTTCCACTCTTTCATCCTTGAGGGAGGCCCACCAGGAGTCACAGGACTCCCATGCCTCCCAGTGTCAGACAATAGAAGAACATCTGGGGGATGAAGGGAAGTGGAAATGGGCCCCTGCTCAGGCAGGTAATAAAACTTCCTCCAGACCCACATCACCTACCCAGCTGCCAGTTCATAATAGGTATGAGGCCCTGGATCTAGAGGGTAGCCAGATGGTGTAGAAGAAATTTATCTGCCCAGTGGGCTGCCCAAATATGCTTCACCTGTCCGACAGATCACTACCTTTAACATTAAAAAGAAAAGAAGGGTAGTCGTGGTGGATGACTCCCTTCTGAGGGCCCACACGTTGACAAGACTCATCCCACAGGGAGGTCTGCTGATGAGAAGGGGGAAGTGCTTAACGCTTTTTTTGCTGCAGTCTTTAGTGGGAAGACGGTTAGTCCTCAGGACAGCTGTCCTCCTGGGCTGGTAGATGGGGTCAGGGAGCAGAATGGTCCCCCTGTTATCCAGGAGGAGGCAGTCACAGAACTGCTGAGTTGCTTGAATGTTTATAACTCTATGGGACCAGATGGGATCCACTGCATGATGAGGTGATGAGGAAGCTTGCATGGACTCGATGATCTTGGAGGTCTCTTCCAACCCGGTGTTCCTGTGATTCTGTAATTGATCCAGCGAGAGCAGAACATAATTATTGGATAGATACACTCATAGCAACAAGAGGAGTTCATCATAAATATATTTACTGTAATGTGTTAGTTAATTTATCCAGTCTGCTAGGAAGATATGAAAGCTTTCTGAAGCTCTTTTAACATATGGATGAAGTAATAACTTTGACGAGGAGTAGAGAATGAAATTTTATGGATATGTTGTCTGACTCTGTAAATGAGGGCAACAAATCAAATAGAACAAAATAAAAATGATAGAAATTCAAATTCACTAGTTGTTCCAATTGTTGTTTGTTTTTTTGTGTTTTGCCTAATGTGCTGTTCCTTTCTGAGAGACAGAATCAGAGTTACTTTTCAAAAGAATCAAATTAAAATATAAATTACAAGCACCCTCTCTGAATCTTGATTGAATGTGGATGACAGCAAGAAGTGTCAGGAATCTGTCACAGGAAGGTTACAAGGAAAGGCTCTGAAAATCAGGAACACTGATTGGGTGAAATTCAAAGGCATTGAAATTGTAATTTGAAGGACAAAATCTAATCTCATATGCATATCTACACTCAGAGTTTCTTTGTTCTGCAACCAAATAAAAATGCCATGAAAGTACTGACTTGGCAGGTCTTCCAGTGCTCCCTTTACTGGAAGAACTGGAAGTCTGAAGTTACTTGAGCTTTTACTTCTTGTAAGATTTTTCAGCAGGAAAAAATTCTGACAACTGTTGAAACCTTTCAGCTGATATTCTGTAGCCACAAAGTAATGAAAGGATAAAATCTTCTCTCCTTCCTCTTCACACTTTCTGAGTATGGAGGTGGTACTCAATGACTGCTGTCTGTGAGACACAGATTACTATATAGACTTAATATCTATGTATCACTCGCAAATATGCAAACACAGTCTAGCTCCCCCTCATAAAGCAATGTCAGAGCTCCTCAAAAGGGGTGGCCAGAAGTGCCTAGACTTTTTTTATTCAATCTGTATTCACTGTAGAGGTACAAGCGAAAATTTTTCTTCTTCATTCTCACTGATTACAGATGGATGCATAGTGCAGTCTCAGGACATCTGTCTAAGCTTGTAACTCCAAGTCTAATGATATCTGTTGGCTTAGAGACTCTTCAATGATTTATTTTGGTCCTGCTTCAGTGTGACTGCTTAACAAAGTCTGGATCTGAGAAATCTTACAAGGTAGCAGGACGCACAGTTTTTTCAGTGGACTATATTCAAACTCAGTGTAGGCTGAACAGATCAATTAATCATATTTGTTTCAGACCAGAGCTCCTAGGCATAGCCAGGATTTATACATTACCTACAAGAAACAAGTTTTGAAATGCTACATTAAAAATCCATTGGCAGCAGTAAATGTCTGTGTCCTTCATGCTGTTGGGTAAACTTTGTACTGTAAGTACAAAGAGTGGCTAAAACATTAATGGGGAGTCCAGAAATCCTGCAACTAAGGGAAAAAATGGAATATTGCCATATTTTTAACAATAAATATACAGGAAGAGAGAAACCAGTTTGTAAACACAAACCCACCATTCAGACTTCACATATGAAATAATCTCAACATGCACTTAATGATTTGATTTCCAGTCACCATTCACAAGTCCATACTATTTAACAAAATATATTTTTTCTGTCTTAAACCTCGTCCAAAATATTTATACATAAACAGTGTATGTGCAACTATTCTACAGGAAATAAAACCAAATACCAATTCTGGTTCTTAGACAGCAAACAAGTCATGATGCAGAAGTTACCCACATAAAATCCATAATTAAAATTAGTAATCAAAACTTTCCATTATGTGCTCATTATTGACATGAAAGAAACAGAAACCTGCAGAAGTTACTAACGAATACATTGGACCTTGGTTGAATTGAAGTTAGAGCTGCTATATCCTTCTGTCCTACACAGCATTCCTTTTTTTGATTCTTCTCACAGGATTATCTCCTACTTCTCCATCTTGCAAGTAAAATAAACATACTTAAATATTTTTAACTCTGACATGTCCATTATTTTCTCAAATGGTGACAATACCACTTTCAAACTTCCTAAGAATACACTAAAGAAAGTGTCTTTTTAATTGAAACATGTAGTTGATAAGGCAGCATTACCATAAATGGAAAATTACTGAGGAATGGAATACTTCATGTAATGTTCTAATTAAAAAACTTTAGTGAAAGCTAGCAAAAAAAATTATAATATTAGTCCGAAAATTGGTTTCTAGGCACTTGAGTATTGTTTTGTTTCACATTTTATTATTCTATTTTTTTTTTTGAGTATGTTTTCCTCTGCATCTTTTCTGCCTCCTGCTGGATCAGATCTGGAAAGTATCTTTGAAATTAAATGAAAATCCAAATTCTAATGCTGCAGCTACTTCCATTCAAATTATTTATTATAACAGACTTTCTGGATTATCGAGAGATATATCTCATAAGAACTTCTTCGATAAGCAGTTCCAAGCTTTGTTTGCCTGTGAGGTGTTGGGGACCATCACTATAAAAACAATAAAAGACAAAGTGAAAAGAGCATGTCAATAGCAAGCCTTCCTGAGCCCTGAAGTAGGTTTGTCTTGAACTGCAGAAATTAGGGTATTCCAGGCCTACTCTTATAAAACAATTATAACACTAGTAGTACAGCTTTAGAATTTGGAGATAGAACATATTTGGGACATTTAGGCACTAAGAATGATGATCATGAACTCAAAGTATAATTTTCAGTCTGTAAATAAATATATGTGGCATAATAAATCAAATTAAAACTATAGTAATTCAAGACCAGTGAGGTCAAGTCAGGACAAGGTTAGGATGAGATGCAGCAATTTACTAACTGATAAGTTGTGACAAGGCAGAGCCAGGAAAGCAGTCTGTAGATCAGGATCAGTAGGTCTATAACCAGGTTATAACTGAGGTGGAGTCTGCATTTCTGGTATGCCCCAGGCTAAGGTTAAACAGAGTTCCTGGGATAGCTGACGTGGGTCGGGGGCTCCAGGTGAGTCTGGTCAGGGGCCTGAGATAAATACTGGTGAAAGAAGAACTTCAGGTTGTTAAATTCTTTTATGGTGGAGATAAATTTAGAGAGGGCGTTGCTGTAAGAGAAGCAAAGCTGGATGAAGTACTAGAGTCGAACGGAGAGAAAACCTAAGTGATAATCTTTTCTTTTGTCCTGCTGGACAGATCTGAGGTATTCAGAAGATGAATAAAACATCAGTAGAGAGATGTCAAACTTTATTTGGTCTTTCCTTAAGAGTAAAGTCAGGCTGTTCTTCTAGCTGGGAAAGAAATGAGTCAAAAAGATAAGCAGAAATGTAATTTTCACACTGTCTGAGAATATGCCTTTATAAAAATTAGCAAAAGCTGCTATTTCCTCACCTTTTATATTTGGAAGGTGGTGCAGTGGTAAGTGCCTCCCTCAGAAGTGTATAGTTTAGCTATTAATTTAGTCAGACACACAGGTCTTATTTCAAGAAGAAATGCTGATAGGACAGGGACACAGCTGAAATGAAATTAATTGCTATGTTCAAAACCAATACTGTTAAAGAATTTACCAAAATAAATTAAGAAAACCTTAGAAAGGTAGAGCTGCCAACCATTTAGGCAATTTGATAATTCCTGGTGCTTTTTCTAAAAGTTTGAAGGGGCAGTGGGATCAACACTCTGGGAGGCCCTCCTTTAAAGAGAAGCAAATCTAGAATTGCTGCTGGCATTTTCATCTGGTTTGTGCTGTCCATATTCTACTTGCGTATCTTTCTTCTGTAGAGCAAGGTAATACAAGTTTTTGTCAAAACCAGATACCGCTGTCATGTTAGGATACTATTGAAATCAGGTTGTAGTATTTTATAGCTAGAAACTTCAAGGTGTTAAAAGAATAGTAGGGAGTAAGAAAAATACCGAATTTAAAATAGTGTTTTCAAGAGCATATTTCAGCTATTAAATTCTTTCAAGGGATTTTCAAATAAAAGCAACTTATTGTGCCAAATTTTATAGCAGAGTTGTTCTATTTTCTTGCTCACGTGCGTCAGTCCTGATGATAGGCTCTTCTTGACAGGATTTTAATTAGTTTCCATATGTGAACTTTTTGTACCATGTGGCTCTGAAATCTTCTTTGTGTATGGAAAAACCCCAAACAATTTAAACAATTACAATTATTTGCCTGCATCAGTTCTAACATTCCAAAACCAAATGCTTTGACAGTTTTGTTATTCTTTGTGTAGGTGTATGGTTGATATATAAATATATATAAATATAAATCTGTTATTTATATTTAACAATGCAAACTTTATTGTACATATATATGTATATGAAAACAATATAATATACAAATTTTTAACATATACAACAAATGCAGATATATATGTTTTTATATATATATATATATTTACTGTTGTTATTCCATGTAGTTTGGGTAGACATTTTGCTCTCTGAGTAACTGCATTAGAAGATGAAACAAAGATAGACAGGAGGTCAACTGAAGGATTTTCAGCTGTTAAACTCAATTACAAGCAATGACTGAAATGAATTTTAAAATGCCTTTCCTTGAAGGGTGAATGTAGTTGACTTTCCAATATCTGATATGACAATGCTAGCAGGCACTTTCTGAGATGAAATAAGCTCTGCTTATTATTTTATTTGTTCAGGGAGGAGCAGAGTTTGTATTGTTTTGGGGATTTTTTGCATCAGTTTCCTTCAGTTTTCGCGGGAGCACTGAAAAACCACTGTCAGTGTACCATAATTTCCTGTATTCCCAAGAAGAGCCATTAATCTGACACAAGCAATTAATTTACAATACACAAAGCATAAAAAATGTTTTATTCAAAGTTGCAACAATTTAAAACAGCAAAATGAAATGTCAGAGGACAATTTGGTATAAATTATAGGGGAGAAAGCCCAGCTCCTATTCTCAAGAGAAAATGATTGATGACTTTTTTTTTAACTCACAAAATTCAAATAAAAGATATTTTCATTTCCAGATCCTTTCTCTTATTCACTGTATAGTTGCAGGATATATATCCAGTTATATAATTATCTGCTTTGCAGAAATTCTATGTTTACAGACCTGAGTAAAAATATTTGCATCTCATTACCAAATCCATAATTAAAAGTTTCTAGAATAATTTCTGAAAGTGGTGTCTACCACCTACAATTAAAACCAAATGTATCCAAATGTATTGTTGGTAAGGATTTTTTTTTTTTTTTCTCATTCACGAAATAGTCTTCTTTTCTCTCTGGAATTTTCCACTTGCAACAAGAATAATTTAAAAACTTAGAACCTCATACAGAAAATCACTTATACACATGTTCTAAATTACTAACAAATCACAATAACATTAACACATTCAAAGATTTTACCCTGGAGGCAACAATTAAATCACCTAGCCTGGGACTTTGTATGACAGAACTGGAAAATTGAATGCCCTCTTTTCCTTTAATAACAATTGTAAGTTGTCTTTACTAAAAACAGGTCTTCCAGAAATCTGATCTTGACCGCATAACTTCAGGTTATGTTGTATTCATCAGTTTAATGTTTTTATCCATAAATACTGCATTAAGGTAATCTTTGATTTCTGGGATTTAAATATATATTAAAAATTAAGGACCTATTTTCTCTGAAAGAAAATATTTTCGCATATCAAATCTTGCACATGGGCATTGCTGAGGGACCTAGATCATGCTAATATTCAACTGGTTCTTGTTCCTGCAGATGGCAAATATCCTACTCATGTAAGTATGGGCAAAAAAGATCTTAAATTATAGTGATTCCAGGAAAATACTGATTTTGTAAGGCAGACTTAACCAAACTGATAGCACTCTATTTTGTAATATCAACATAATTCTGATGGAGGCCTTTTCATCATTCTTGAATACCATGAAGATTTTTAAATGCATGTTCTGATTTTTCCTGGTCTGTCTTATGAATTTAAATCTTGAGTTCTGAGAAGATATGTTTTCAGGACCATATCAAATAAGCAGCCTTTCCATACATGTAACACTAGATCACATAATTACAGAATAAGATTTCAGATATGAGAAACTGAAGATATTTTGTATGTATGCTAGTGAACAATTTTGTGGATTTGGTTGCGGGTTTGGGTTTTTTATTGGGGCAGGCATAGGAGGCTTTTTTGTTTGTTTTTTTTTCCCCTGTAAGAGAAGGAAAAGAAGTTTGACAAGAGCACCAGGGTTCTGGTCCTTTTCCAAGTAAATTTGACAAGTCTTTTTTTAACAGATGTCAGCCTTGCCCTCAGTCTGTTGAAATTTTCTGTCAAATCTTATCATTAGTTTTAACCACAGTGGTAAAAAGTCCTTAATAAGAGTGATTTTCTCCCATGGTCATGCAATTCAGTGACAATAAAAAG
This sequence comes from Turdus rufiventris, assembly GCA_013186435.1. Taxonomy (NCBI): domain Eukaryota; kingdom Metazoa; phylum Chordata; class Aves; order Passeriformes; family Turdidae; genus Turdus; species Turdus rufiventris. Next base: position 208,291 of record PYHW01010552.1, read on the forward strand.
GGCAAAAGTCAATACACGCCTCACAAGCTTGCCTGGGAACGCCAACATGCAGGTTTGTACTTTACTGCCCTATTCTCTTCTAGGATTTTTTATTTTTTGCACTTTTGCTATTATGATTGCAAAATTCTAATCCTCCCAAGGTTCCTATTTCACTAGCTTTTGGGCAATATGGCTGAGAAGAAAAATATTACCCCAGAGATTCTCTGAAGCCATAAACTGGAGAGCGTTCAAACTGCCAGAGTATCCCACTTGCCTCACTGAAGGTGTTTTAAAAGCATGGATAGCTTTGATTTTAACACAACACAACATAACACAAGACAAGGGAAGCTAAGAATTAATCTCTGGGGTTTTGTTTTTTTTATTTGCAAAACTCAGAATAGGAAACAAAGGTACAGTAATTAGTATGAGATAAAAGGAAGCAAATGAAGCCTCATTAGAATAAAACCCAAACATCTACCTCCTTATTTTGCCAAATACTTTAGCCTATTGTTTTGCTTCCAAATCCTGATTGGTCCCTGGAAGTCCATCCTGCAAATTCGTATATAATTTCATTCTCTTTGGCAATTAATTGTGTGCTTCCCTTTGAGACAAAGCCCAGATACAAGCTGTGGCATAGCATGCTTCTGGGATCACAGGCTGCTCAGGGTGTAAGTAGAGAAAGAGGGAGCTCCTTAGCCATTCCTCATATTCTAGGATTATTCACAAGGACTTCTGAGAACTTTTATTCCCTCCATGGCTGAGGCCTGGTATGATTCAGTGACTATAACAGCATTTATGTGGACAGCAACACAATCCTACCATCATTTCAGGAATTTCAAACTTCAGTATTCTAAATGACTGCTAATTGTGTTTTAGGGCCACATAAGTGTCATGGAAAACCCAGAGGACATGCAGGTCAGAGCACAGTGAATGTGGGCACATTTGACCTATTTCAGAAGTGAAGTCCACAGGAGGACAAGCACAGGTTTTTCCTTCTTCTTGGACTGGGGTCACTCGCATCAGTGTAGGATTTTTCTGATTAGTTGTTGCTAGTTATGCACAGTCTCACTAATCCTTTAAAATGACCAAGGTAGATAAACCAAGTCATTTAAACGTGTGTGTAAAAACTAATTTTTAAACTTTTCTGAGCATTTATATCCTGTTGGAGAAAACATTGAAGAACCAATAAGTAAAAAATTAAGTAGGGGGTCGGATGAAGCCTGCAGCAAGTTTGCTGTGCAGCTTCCCACTGTGGCTGGTAGCAGATATGTGAAAGATGATCCATATTTGTCTGAACAGAATAAGGAATAAAGGGAATCTGTCTAAGCTGTGTTGTGTCCTAAGAAGGGTCACCTCACCAAATATTTCCCTCCCAGAGCAGGATAGGCATTGAATTTTATCTCTTAGTAAATCTCAGGTGGAGGATGCTTCTGGACATTGGATTTAATAGCCACTATGGGCAGATGTCTGCTCACTTCTTTAATCCATTTGTACTTTTATATACATCTGTTAACTTAGCACGTGACTAAAAGATCAAGACATAAATAGTAATTAGACAAGTGTAAAAATATTAGCCATGATATCATCTCTCCATTCAAAGCTGAAATCACAATTTTGAAAACATGTACAAAGGGAGATGACAGCTAATAGGTTTTCAAAACTAATGCATAGCTGTAAAACAAAGTTATTACTCTATAAAAATGTAAGATCTCATAGGAGTGAAATCATATTACTCAGAATTTACAATATTTACCAACACTTATTGTCTGCATATACCAGTAAATCGCGAATTACTAAAATTCCATGAGCACATCAAAAAGAAATTACTTCAGAATGCACAGTGAGGCAATATTTTTTTTATTTTCAATGCTTTTGCACTCAGTTTTTAACTTGAAGTTATTCATTTTCCCATAAAGAAATTAAGTAAGATGCACTGCACAGTAATGTGATGTAATATCCATATTTGGTGACAGAAAATTAGTCAAGATGTGAACCAGATATTCAGGTAAGAACCTATACATATACATAAAATTTCTTGGGAGGAAATACTTAATGTAATCTCTTGGCTTCATTTCAGAGTGGTCTTTTATTTATACAGCTCACCTTTATACAAAACTCTTCCAGGAGAGCAGATCACTGTGTAGCTGGTGGAGATATATTGAATCCAACTGGGAACCATAGTGTGCTAAATAAGCACAAAGGGTGCTTCTCCACAGCTGACTACTGGAAAATGACAGCACCTGATGGGAAGTTAGAAATACCAGGCCCGAAGCAATATGCTGAAAGATGGAATTCAGACACCCAAGGCTCAAGACTGTCATCATGCAATGTGTCAAGCTAATAAAACAGAACCAGACTTGGCAGGCAATGAAGGTGGCAGCTCCAGAAACATCCTCAGGGGACACCACAACTGTGGAGAAGTCGTCATGGTGCACAAATGGTGAATCCTTCAAATCCATCTTCAAGTCAGAATTACTTGATTTTATGTGGCTGCTCTTCCTCTAATTTGGGAGTGTAGTAAAGAGATACCTGCTACTTCTGGGGCTCTTAGACATGCTGCCATAGTCTAATTATGTAAATTATCATTAGCTATCCCTTCATGTAGAAATAATCTGACTGCCCCAGGAACAGGTTTTGTAGGTCTTAAAATAATATAACCAGGAATTTATAAATTCTCCTTTATTAAACTCTTCAGTTAAGACTTAGACTTTTAAACCTTTCTGAAATACTATAACACTTTAATATCTCACTTTAATATTGGTATCTTATAATCTATATGGTGTTGCTCCTGTAAATTAGCATAAAAATTATGAGTAAAGATAAATTTTAGCATAACGTACTAATTTCATCAAATGGTAACAAATAACGACAAAAGAATATGTATGCCACAAAAAATCTGATTGTTCAACCGTGTAAAGCTTTCTGTAGTAAGGTGACTAGTTACTGAGAGGGTACACATCTTTATCTATTTTATTTATTTTTCACTTGTGTTGATTTGGAAAATTGCACAAGAATAGGTTAATTAAATCACAAAAGTAACTGAGTAAAATGACAGCAAATTAAATACATCAAAAAACATGACAGCACATTAAACACAATAAAAATATATTATTTTTAAAATGTTTTGTAGAATCAAGTCCAAATAGCCTAACTTTCTCTGGTATCCCTTGTCCTGGTATGTCCAATTCTGATTTTAGGCATTGCCAAGGGCCCTACAACTTGCCGTCATGAAAAATTTCTTTCAATAAAAACTAACAATAGTAATCAACTATAAAATTAGGCAGGATAAGCTAGTACTTAGTATTATCTCCTGCTAAAACATTTCTACAAATATTTCATAATTAATAAACATATTTTTGAAACACTAATCTTAAAGAAACTAGGATTTTAGTTAAAAGTTAAAAGAAACTGTCTTGAGATAGTTACCTGAAACTTAAATAATTGATTGCCTGTCAATTTATGT
>PYHW01010552.1:217590-269698 GCA_013186435.1 Turdus rufiventris
TTTTTTTTTTTTTTTTTTTTTTTTAATTTAGGTTAATTGGTTGTTTGGTTGGTTTGGTTTGGTTTGGTTTTTTTCTTTAATTTCTGTTGTTAAGGATTTTTTTTTTAATTTAAGAGACAAAAAACGACCTGTCACTGATCTTCTGCTTATTTATTAGGCGTACTATGACTGGCTGTTAAAAGTCAAAAAGTTTCTGCCTTTTAAAAATCTTTGTCATTTTTTTCCCACTAGAAATCCTGGAAAGAAGTGTACGTCACCAGCTCCTCCTAATGAAGAATGTTTTGTGACTATTTGCATTATTTATATACAAGCATGACCATTCTACAGGCTGGTTTGAAGTTCACTGTTTTCCTCTGCCAGTGGACCTGACATGGATGTTGAGTACCCTGACTTACCAAAAACATCCACAGCTGCAAACAACAAAGGAAGTTGTATACAAAGATAGCAGGAAGAACCCTTTTAGAACCCTGAGTAGGACAAATATGTTGCTACTAATACCTGTCAGTGGGCTATGGTCAATTCTTCAGTAATCCAGCTATCCCTCACTTGGCACTTTCAGATACAAACCCAAAGGGATTGGAAGCTCACCTATGCGTTTAAATTCAAGACCAACTCCAGAAAAATATCTACACACTTAACGGCTATAAATGGATGCAAATTTCAATTGACTTCCATAAGAAATTAAGATTTTAAAGAAAGGTTACAAGTTTTTGTAGCTCTGGCTCCAAGGAAGAGAATGCAAGGAGATGCACAATGTGTGCACAGCATTAAATATTCAGCTGTAATCTAACAGGAAACATTCATCTTCCAAAGTTTAAAAAAAGTAAGCACTCCTTACTAGTATTTTGTGCTCAATAGCCTGACCAAGAACATAAGTTGCTTCTTTTTTTTGTAATTCTCTTAGGACAGCTGATGATATTGAACATGTCCCAGAAACCTGCACAGAAGGGTGTGCATCAATTATGGAGACAGCTACTCTTAATTTCTAGGGAAAACTTTGTGTAATAATTCTGGTTGGGGTGCTGTTTTCCAACAACCTAGAGTCAGTACCTAGGCATCACAAAACATTATTAACTTACAAAACAAAACAACAGGATTTCTTAAAAGAAAAAAAATCTTCATGTAATGTATTTTTAATTTAATCTACAAATAATTCCTTTTAAAATTATGTGTTCAGAGACTCTAAACAGTAGAGGACTCGTTTTTCATTGTCTCCAGTGAGATGATCTCTCTGAAGAGTGCTGATTAAGATTCTTTAAAAGACCTCACTTGCTTCAATGAGAATCGTGATTCATTTTTGATATGGCAGCTGCTTCTGAGTATTTATACTTCTTCCCACTTCAGCTGTATGTTACTGGAGGTTTTACAGTTGCATTCAGGCGTGAGTTAAATGCCATTTTTCATAGATCTTGGAAAAATTTGGAGCCTTAATGTAGAGGGATTTGAATGAATACTTTTCAGTGAATATTTTTTTTCAGAAAATGTTTATGCCTAGATTCTCTGAGAATAATGATTTTAGGAGTATATTTGCTTTCTATCACTGTTCAAACAATTATTTTTGTAAAAAGACCCAAACCCACACTTTTCTTCTCCAACATACAAAGTTGTTACCCACTGGTTGAGATAAGTCACTTTTGCTTTATGATTTAGAGTGTTGATTCCCAAGAGATTAGGTGAGTAAAGTCCTCATTGAATACAGAAATAGATGTTAAAAAGATGAGACTTCCATGAAGTCACACTTAAATCTCATGTAGGCCTAGCAGGCACCCAATTTGTCTACCAAATTACATGACCAATTAGCTTTCCTTAGAGTTTAGGCACTGATTGTTGGTCGTGAGAATAGCTGTGACCACCATAAGCAATGGACCCCAAAGTCATGGGCTAAATTAGCAATATAATGGGAATTTTTCTGACATTTTGCAAGGGTGGTGCAAATTGTTTTAGGGAAGTATATCTGCATATGATATCAAAAGATGTGAAGATGAGGTGATGATTAAGGAAGTATTGAGGAAGTATTGGATAGGATACTTGACTGTAATGTAAATTATATAGAATAAGGGGTGAAGGATGGGCTTTTTTGGCCTGGGATAGATTTAATTTTCTCCATACAACCTTATATGGGGATATATTTTGGGGTTGTGATGAAAACAGTGTTAATACAGAAATGTTTTTGTTGCTGCTGAGCAGAGCTTGCCCAGAGTCAAGGCCTTTTCTGTGTCTCACACCACTCCACCAGGAGATTGGAGCTGCACAAGAAGTTGACCCAGGTGATGCAGGTGGTATCCCAGACTGTATGTCATGCTCTGCACATCAAGATGCAGAAGAAAGGAAGTGGTATACGTTTGGAGATGGCATTTGTCTACCCGAGTCACCATTATGTTTGATGGAGCCCTGATTTCCTGGGAGTGGCTGAGCACCTGATACCTGTGCAAAGTGAATGAATTCTTTCTCTTGTTTTGGTTGTACACCAGGCTTCTGCTTTACCTATTAACCTGTCTTTATCTCAACCCCATGATTTTTTTTTTTCTTTTACTTTTCTTATTCTCTCACCCATCCCAATGGGCTGATTAAGCAAGTGGCTGAGTGGTACTTTGTTGCTGGATGGGGTTAAACCATGACAATAGCAAAGAACTGAAATGAGAAGAGGAAAGAAACAAATAACACGAGCACCTGTTTTAGAAATCTAACTTCTTGTCAAAATGCTGTCCAGCATTATGAATCTCAGGCTTCTCATGCAATGTGTCTGTAAAGTAGTCATTTATCTATTCAGTTCATACAAAATGAGGTGATTAAAGAAAGAAGAAATCAAACCAAGAATTAGAAAGGTGGTGGTATATTGTAGTGGGAACATATTGCTTTGTGAGATGATATTTTCCCCCCTGCCTTGCCTGACAAAAACAGAGGGAAGATAAAAGTATGGTGCTTCCTTTTACTCAGAAGTCTGTATCACTGTTTCAGAATATTAGAGGCCTAAATACTTTTTCTACCTGTGGTCATCCAAACTTATAAATAATTGCTGGAGCAATGGTGTTTGTGTTATGACCTTCTTCACAGTCTTCACGAATTTTTTTGTTTTCCTCCTCTTTAACAGCCTAACTCCATCCCTCTTAAACCAGTTGTCAGAGAACCAATTTCAAATGGTTCCAGGACCATTTTTCATTATAAATATACTTCTAGGAATATTACATTAGTTTCCTGCAAATGCTTTTTCAGATAAAAAAAATCACTTACCTGACTACACATGAAAAAACCCTTTGTAAAGAGACCATTCTTACACTACTGATGAGCTTCAGGATTCCCCAGGGGAATATGATGTCAGAATGAACAAAGCACACCACTTTTATGCTACTGAAATACAGCAGCTGAATACCACTGCTATGGTATGTGGCACACAGATGCTAAAAGCAGCACTTCAGAAGGTAAGCATGGTGAGATGCTGTTTGGATAATGCAACAGTGCATTGCAAGATTGGCATCCACAATTAATTCAGCACCAGTGGTTGTCTAGACAAGTGTCATCATGTTTTATTTACCTCATCCAACACCACTTCTCTTTCTGAGAAGCTTCTTATTTCACAGTTCACAGTGAGGCTCATTCTTTGTAGTGTTCAACATGAGCAGCAGGAATCTGCCCCCCACCGAGACACTTGTTTCACCCAGTGAGAAGGTGCATGTATTACTGAGAAAACGGCATGAGCTGGCCCATGCATTTTAAAGATTTTCTTTCACAATGGTGTTTTATATTCATATTCTTTTGACCTTTTAGGATTAGCATTGCCTTTGAAGGAAGAGAGGAGAGAATCTAGTGCATTTTCACAAAAAATTCACATTCACTCCTGTTTTTTTATACCTACATTCTCAGGTTTTACAACTTCTCCTCTTAAAAGTTTCTCTTTTCTGTCTCTATTTCGAAGTAATAAACATGCTTTTTGTTGTTCTCTTCCTTCCACTTACACAAAAGTAATTCCTTTTCTTGTCCACAGTCATATACATTCAAATTAAAATAAAGTGTGTTGACCGCTCTTACGAATACCTTGGCTGATCTTATGTTTTCATCTTCATTGTTTACTACTAATTGTTCAAAATATTGTAGAGTCCAAAATTTCTGTTGAATAACAGGCCAAGCATGTTATTTGCCATTACCAGGAAGAGAAAGACAGATAGAAGAGAGAGTATAAGGAAATTAATCACATATATAATAACTCTTTTTTTTCATGTCCTAAGAAGTCAGCAACAGAATTGAAATTAACCAGGCTACACCAAAAAATTCAGATCAAGGGTAGTTTGTGAGTAACAGTGAAATATGTAAAATACAATAGAGATAAGAAAAACATTGGCATCCATTTTAAAATATAATCTTAAAATTGCAGTAATGTCTTTATACTGTATGATTATGCTAAGGCAAGTTTCTTTAAGAAGGAACAGTTTTTAAGACTTTTCTTCTCCCTTCCTCTATATACTGCAAAGATTAAACATAGACTTTGATTAAGAAATGATAACTGAGCATTCATAACAAATCTGAAATATTTTTCCTGGTTTTCCCCACAGCAATTCATGTATTCAATGCATAGCAATGTATTGAATCATTGGTATGCATGACAGAAATCAGACAGAAGTATCTATGTCATATTATGGATGTTAATAAAATGTGAAAGATATGAACGAGATTCAGCTAGCCCAAAAAATTATCTCTACATTAACAAGTAAACATTGACTGTATGCTGTATTTTCAAAGTTAGGAAGACTGCTTAGCAGAGGTTCTCATTTTGTTGGTATTCTTGCTACCATCCCCTGATGATTATTTCTTGACATGACTTTACATGACATGAGAGATGGAGGACTTCTTTTCAATTCTACTGAGCCTTGTACCTCAAAATGTGTCTGCAGATGTGCACCTGCATGTGCATGCATATGTATGGCTGCATCTGTGGAAGTTCAAGGAGGTAACAGACAGGTTACAATCTTTTCCACTATTTTTACTTTCAGCTTTTCTGATATGTAGATCATGGCTTGGATTTTCAGAAACCATAACACAGGACCTCCCTTAGGTATGGCAAACTTATTAAGACTTAAATGAAGGATTAACATCAAGACACCTTGGAAAAAATCCTCCATAAGATGAAAAGCATTTAAAACCAGAAGGATTATTCTACTATCAAATGCATTTCCATTACTTTTAATTTCTCATTCAATTGACCAAGATTGAGCCGTAACTGATGCTATAGAAACTGTTTCTCTTACTACTTACTGGATTTTCAAATACATTTTGAAAGCACCAGTTTCATTGAACTTCAGTCTAAAACAAAAGTGAAAAACTTCTAAGAAAAACAGTGTTTCCTAGCTGCAGTGTGCTGCTACTCAAAAAAATGAAACTTCTGTTCTTCAGCAGTCTGTGGCTTTGGGAGACTCCTGAGGTGAGCTCATTCAGGGCTGAGGACCCAGCATCTCTTGTGTTACCACTCTTGGAGTGGCTTACCTGTAAAAATGATGAGGTTCAAGGACTTAGAGCGCCAGGTCCCAGCTCTGCTGCCAGCACACTAGGACTCCATAAGGGAGGAAGGGAGGAGTATGGGAGAGATGACCGTGTTCCAGTGACAAACATTTCAGTCTCAGTGACACTTGCTTATGTTTGGTTTTTGGGAAATTTTCTGATATGGTTTAGCCTCCTTAACAGTATGCTAACAAGAACTGGTTTATCATATCCTTTNTTCCTGTAGTTATCTATCCATTTATTTTCTTTACCCATTTTCAGTTTCCAAGCTTTTAAAGGGAGTTGCCCTCATTGTTTTACACTACTTTGAACCTTCCATTTGCAAATCATGATTTAACTCTTTTGCCTTTTAATTCACTGGTAACATACACAGGAAAAAGATTGTACAACACATGAGAGTATTCCTACTAAAAAAATTATGGTAGAAAGTCTGACTTACCCTTCAATTATATTCTAACTAAAAATATTTTTCACAGCTCTATCTTATCTATGTGTCCTTATTACCAGTTGAGATAAGAAAAGAAGGACTGCATTCCACATTTTCCCATTACATGATCTGATGCAAGAAGTGGCAGTTTTCTTCCAGAGACAAAGTAATCATCTTGTCACTAGCACACATGAAAAATATAATCTGTCACAGGGCAAATAGTCTACCACTGTGTTCTTTTCCACTTGCCTTTTAGCAGTCAATAAAGTTAAACTTGAAGGGGAACCTTTTACCTGTGTAACTTTGCTTGCTACTCATGACAGCTTTGCAGAGCTACAATAGCTTTGAATAAATTGATACAGTCTCTTTTAGCTCATACATTTTCAATGGAATTGGAAGGTAATTTCTGCTTATGAAGCTACCTGCAGGTACATGAACATGAAGTTCTATCATTACAAGACTATACACAGAAGGGCTGGCTTCAACCTTCTGTCCCACAAATGATCAGTAACTGAGACATATTTACATATTTATCTGGAAAGCAAAATACCTACTTTTTGCACTATTCCTTATAAAATATTGGATGACAATATGAAATATAAGCATTTTGCTACAGAATGTTGCCTGCTCTGTACTTCACATATTGTTTTACACTCATAGGGAAGTTATTCATCAGAAAAAAAAACTTATTTTCTGCAGCATAGAAATTGACAAAACCAGTGCTGAGATATAAGCCTCTTTGAAGAGAACTTTGTAGTTAAAAAGATGCTAATCCTTTGACTACAGGTTCCCCGTGAGGCATAGTTTATCTGTGGTTGCAATGCTAGAAACTACCTGCAGTTATCAGTGGGTGATATGAAAGACATCCATAGTAATTGTGAAATACTACTATAACTAAGGCATTTTTTTGATAAAACTAGGCAACTAGTATACCTAAGATCTATTGGACTAGTCCTGTCAGGTTTTCCTATTTAATTACTTGTGAAACTGAATAAATTTTAGAAATGCTATTGTGATTAATGTGCAGATCTGTCAGAGGAAAATAAATCCTGATTGTGCTAATTGCTCTACTGATGGGTCTTAAAAGAATGACACTGCTTCAAAATATTTACCATTGAGATGGTAAGATGAAGATAGTGAGGAAAGAAGGAAAGAAAACCTGTTGCTAATTAAATTTAAACCATTCATCTAAAATAAGGATGCAAATATGCTTTGTAAATGGTAACTCTTCTATGAGATGCATTCTTTCATTACATTCAAAGCATAAACGTTAAAGTGGAAAATAATTCACTTCTGCTCTACTTCCAGCCCATTCCCTCTCTTCTGCTTATTTCTGGGTTCATCCCAAATTTCATCTATTCCAGACTGCCTACGTTCAGAAATTTACTTCACAGAGCCATGAGGAAAAGTGAGTTGAAAAACTGTGATGACCATGATATATTCCTGGGTTAAGGGATTCCTACAAATGGACCCCAGCTCTGCACTGACATAACTATTCTGTGTACACACACAAGATTCAAGTGGTAAAAGTGAAAGAATTAAAAGGCTAAACAGAGCTACTTTCATGGTAATCACTCCCCAAGTCAAACACTACTTAATAAAAACATGCTATTTTTTCTGACTCTCAATCAGAGACTCTAAATGAAACTCAAAGCATCTATTTCAAACATACTATTAGCATGCAACAAACATTCTTTTGTTTTGCTGCACACATGGGCTTAGTCAAAGTGCAAATGCAAACTCAAGACATTGGAGAATAGGCTGATAAACGCAAAAATTCCAGTTCTTTACAAAAGCATTCCTTGGTGGTGGACAAGTGCTCAGCCACTCCATTTTCAGTTTAAAAAACCAAAACTGTCAAGAAAATCTACCAATTCCTATTAGGAATATGGACATATCTCACTTTCCTCAAAGATAGTTGGCAAAATTAGTTAAGCTACAATAATCATTTTTTGGGGGAATGTGAGAAAATTGCACCTCCGTTCCACAGCACACAGAAGTCAGACTCGTCTCCTCTGAAGGAAATCTGATCTAAAGATTGCAGATTCCATCTTCTTACACTACAGTTAATTGAATTATCTGTATTTCTACTAAAGCTGGACGGTATACTCACTAGTGTGTTCTATGTACCTTGAGTATAAAGCCTGCCTCTCTTAGAATTTACTGCTCCTTATTCTGCCAAATACCATCTTCAATTTTGTAACATGAAGCTCCACAGGCAAATATCAATAATGGGCATATCATGTTCATTAAGGCCTGTCTCACTCAGACACAGTTTGTTATTTGTAACAATGAAATTTAGTTCACAACGTTTTCAGAAGTTAGAAACATCCACCTACAATTTTTATCAAAGCTTCCATCTTCAAGTTTTCTTATCATCTGTAAGAGCTTAAATGATATGATAAGATGAATATTTACAGTAAAATGGACATAGTATGATAACAAACATACAGTCATTTTCAAAACATCAAACAGGTCACAGATGTCAATGAGATGAAGTTAATCTTTTCTAAAACTGAATTGTAATTTTTAACTTCTTGGGTCTATTATTAGGTAAAGGTCAGACAAACTTTGTGTGTACCTTTGTCCAAATTCTAAATGATGTTCTTACTTATGAATCACTTATTCTGTGTTATTTCATTTCACTGAGATGACAGTCTATACACAGAAGAAAGGCACCTTTCTTGAGTGAGTGAGGTACTCACTCTTCATGTATTTTTGAATATATAGTTTTAGCACATTTATTTCAGTGATGCATTTGTTGTCCAAGGTTTCTCACAGATTATAAAATATGTGCTTAGAGAAAGAACTGTTACCACTGAATTTAAAAATTGATGTTATTAAACTATGTGCTAAGATGGCTTACATTTATTAAAGCTAAATATTTCATGGCAATGATTTCAATTCCTCTGAAGGGAAAGCTGCACAGCAGACAAAAATTCCATTCGAGATTTGGAAAAAAAAACTTACATAATAAGTTGATTGTGAAATATCTATTAATTTGTCAGAATGACAGAGAAAAATCATCTATGAAGCTGAAAAGGCATGTTTCCAGGAAAAATGAAATATATAATGTGAAAGACCTACTTATTTTCCAAGTTATTTTTATTTTACTTTCCTTAATTCACCTAGATGAGGAGAGAATCTTGTATTTCAAAGGTTCATCAGTGTTACCTAACCTGCACTTGACTTATAAGGGTTTCAGATAATTGGAAAGGCATCTCACAGACACCTGTGAACCTTGTAGTCAAGAGCTTCCTGAGCAAAACTCTACTTGATAATTGATTGCTCATTTTAAACAACCATTCTCTGGAGCTGAACGGAGAATCACTGTAGGATTCTTATAAAATATACTACAACAAACTATGTAAAACAGCATTGAGTAAAACAGAGGCCTTAAGAAGAAAAAACATAAACATCATCCTTAATATATTTAAGACCCATGATGAATTTGCAAATGTCACTTAATAACTATTTTTATTTGCTTGGTGTTACTGTATGTATTTAGTTGTTCTTCTAAAGAAAATATTTAGACCCTGATTCTGAATGATTTATATAATGAATTTTCTTTCCAAATCTAAAAAAATGTTACCCCTAAAAGCCCAAAAGGATTCTCACTGCCAACGTTCAGCTGATATTAAGCTGCACAGTACTTAGAGTCAGTGGGCATTTGCATTTTGACAGTAAAATGTCCTCAGGGAAGTAAATCTCTGTTTCCAAATATGCTTATCCATGCTCTCTAAATTTGATACTTATTAATAAGAAAGGCCTTGGGCATTGTGAATAAGTATATGTGCATTGAAATCCACTATGCTTATGATGAGAGTCCTATTACACTAGCAAACTAAAAATTTGCATTTTCAAGCAAACTAATCATGCAAGGACCCATTATGCAGCACAGTGGATTAAATCCATCTGGACTGTCTCCTTTTTAAACTGGGGACCTATCCCCAAGGCTGGGACTAACACTGCCACAAATGCAGTGTATCCAGACATCTTATTCTCACTAACTTGCAAAGAGCTTTAATATAAGTGTTTAGGGCAGAATGCTTAACTTCAGAAAGGAGCACAAAGATGGGATGGGAAATATTTGTGTTGTGTTGCTTCAGAACAGCTAATGAAACAGCGACTGAAAGACAGAAATAATGGTGAAAAAATATTGTTTCAAGTGCCCCCAGATATCAAAACAATGTTAATGGAGGTATTCTGATTAAATAGTTAATTAGATGTGTTAAATATTCTTACGTATTTTTTGAGAAAGACCCAGGAGACATCCACTGCTGGATGACACTTGTGATGACATTGCCTAACTAGAAGCTTCACCCCAGGTACATCTGAATTACTGAACTGGCTGAACTCTCCTTTTCAGCTCTTAAGGTGTCTGACACATTGAGCTCTTCTGGCTGCCTGTCTGAGATGCTCAGAAATACCAGTGGCTGTCATTTCAACAACTTTTGGTAATCCAGTTTATAGTGCTAAATTCCACAGAATAAATTTTTCATTGATATTACTGCAAGTCAATGAAAAGACTGGAAGATAGTCTATCTGGAGAACACGGAAAGAGAATCTTTCCCTGTTTCTAGTATATTTTATGTTCTATTGAGAAAATTAGTCCATTAAACTAAAAAAAATCTCAACTAAGATTAAATAGTGGATATTTTCAAGAGTACAGATTTTACTTTATTCTTCCCCCAACAATAAAAGTTGTGATATGAATTATATTTTCTACCTTCAGAGCACTCTAGGGTGATCTATTTAGTGCAAGTTAAACCATGAATCTTTCTTAAACACACTTTTGAAGCCTCAGTCTCCATAATTTGCACCAAATAGGTGATCTTTGTTAAGAAAAAAAGAGCTAATATTAGCATCCCTTTGAAAGGTTGCATACCACTGAGACATCATTATCATGGTAAAAATGTTTCAAGAATAAACATAAATAATGCAAAAAGAATTGATCAAAATCTGATCTAATTTCACCAAAGGATTCTTTACTACAGAAGCAGTCTTCTAAAAGTCAAAACCGCAGACTACCATTCAATACAAATCTATCAAAACCTACCCCTAAATTAGTAAGTAGCTTGTAAATAAAAAAAAAAAAAATGCACACTATCCCTCCCCATAAAAAGACCCTACAGGTAAACTCAAGAAAAACATAGAAAATAAATTTTATGTTGCACAATTCTCAGTTTCTACTCATAAGAATCATTAATTCACAAATAATCAGCCATTGTTATAGGAAATTTAAAAATTGTGATTTATATGTAGTTTTTGGTTTAGTTGTACTCACAGTTACATTAAGAGTTAACTGGCATTTACAGGAAAACCTTGGAATACTTAAAAAACCTGCTTAAAGTAGTTTTCAGTTTAAGAATGACAAGAAAAAAGATCCTGTAGCACAGACAGATTGAAGACTGAGCTCCCATAACCTCACATTTTCTACAGATGGATGTGATATATCTAATGAGCCAAGAAAAAAGCTCAAAAAGAAGCTTTGTTTTATCTACAGATGAATATAAGAAGAGTTTAGAACAGTGAAAGAATTTTTTCTTCCTGAAATCTCCATCTTATTTATAAATAGGCATGAGAGACACCTAAACTTCAGAAGTAACTCAGTGTAGTCCTGGTTTTTAGAGAAATTGATTATACAGTTGTACCCTCCATATATGTTCACCTATTTGTCTGTTAATTCTTCTAGGAAATTTAATGGCTTAATGTTGGATTTTCTTGTTATTTGTATGATATTATATAGATTATATCTACAGCAATCATAGGATGAGGCTGTAGGTACGGTGGTCTTAGAGCTTTTATTTCATCAGTTTCATCAGCGTCATTTTACAGAGTGAGACACTGGAGATGGTGAGAGCCTTTGCTGTGACAACAACAGCCAAAATTCTCTTTGTTACAAAGTTTTTTAACAACTTTCTAGCCGCTAGCATAATATTAAAAGCTGGCAAGCGTTTGCTTAAACCAGTTAATAAAGCTGCATATACATTTTGCTTTGAACACTTGCTTGTAATGGCTTAAAAACAATGGATAAAGGTTCATTATTAAATTTACATATTTCTACTGTCTTGCTTAACATTTCCTAAGGCCGATCTCTACACCGCTTGTTCTTGCATCTTCAGCATTCTTGCATTCTTCCATTCTGAGGTTTGTGTTCACACAGCTTTTGAGAGCTTTCTACCTTCTCTATTTCCCACAGTTTAAAATATGTTCAAGTAAAAAGCAGAGTGATTTTTTTCACTACATTTTATTCTACCTCACTTCTGGATTTGAAGATAACACCTAGCATTTTAAAGGTAGATATGAAAGTGTGTTACAAAGGAGGTTAGTATTGTTTCTATAGAGTCATAGATCAGAGCTTGAAAGGTCATCTAGCTGAGTCTGCACATCCAAGGCAGAATCAGCTATAACTAACCCACCCAAGACACATATTCATCTAATCTCTTCTAAAATATCTTCAGTGATGGAGAGTCCATACCTTCCCAGACAACCTACTCAATTTCATAACTATCTTCAAAGCTGCCATTCTTTGTAACTGCCTCCCACAGTCATTTTTTATTAACTCCAAGTCCATTATTTCTTACTCTGGCCCCAGGGAAAAAAAAAATTCCCATTGTCTTTCAGCTTCCCTTTACATATTAGAAGACTTTTATCATATCTCACCTTAGTCTTTTTCTGTCTGAACTAAACAACTCCAAATTTTCCAGTGATTTCTATTTATCACCTCTGTTACTCTTCTGTAGACTGCCTCCAAATGGAAAAAATCCCTCTTTAAGCACAATCTGAAACTTGTTCTTCCAGTAAGGTACTGATGCTAATGGGTGGAATGAACAGAATAATTATGTTTCACAGACCCTACTTGTATTTGCACATGAGGAATACTTACATAGAAAAGTCACACTATTAACTAAATTGGAATCATATATAGATCACTTGCTCATCTGCTTTAAGGCAGTGCTGGAAAGGAGAAATCTGTTGGAGATCTGATCCTATCTATTGCTATGCATTAGGTTTAAATGCAGGTTATTCCCTTTTGTTTCTCTTTAGATATTGAGGAAAGAAAATACTAATATTGTGCCCACTCAACATCTATTAAATACTCCTTTTAAATCATTAAGACCAAATAAATTCAAATAATTAAGAATCAATTGGAGTTTCATCTAAACAACTATAAAGATAAAACCAAGAGAGGGGCCTAGGGCTCAAAATCCAGAACTGGTCAGGTTCAGTAATCTCAATTCAAAATTACAGCAATCCTGTCTCTACTGGTAATTTCATTGGCTGGATCTCCTCCTTTCCCAGATGATGAAGGTTATAATAAATATGTAATCAACTATGATGAAGGGAGATACATTGTTTAATTATATTATAATGAAGATGCAATTAGGTTTATCTGAGAAGGAATATGTTTTATTTTTTTTTCTTTTTGAAGTTTGAAACCTTGTTTTGCTCTGCCAACATTTCAAAAGCTTTTCTTTACAGTCAAAAGTTAAGGGACTTTTTTTTTTTCACTTGAAAGTTGAGCTTCTCCTAATTCTAAGAGCTAGCCCTGTATGAAACAAACAGTAGTAATTCTATAAGCAGCCACCTTGATTTCTTAGAGCTCAAAGTCATTAAGCTCTAGAAAGTGAGAGGTCACAATGCCAGAAGCAAAAGAAACATATGAAAACACAATGAAATGTTGATATAAAACTACCCCAAATAACTCACAAATAAGGAAATAAGTTTTAATTTCTCTTGTCTATTGGTAAATCAAAATTTTTGTGTATTTCTATTCAAAACATTCAAATAATCTGCATTTTGTTAGAGTCTAAGAAGCCATGTTCTTATACGATTAATTGTTCATTATGCAAACACTGCCTTCTATAGGTACCACATTTTAGAAATCAATTACAACAAATGGATTTTTGCACTGAGTTTCAGATTACTTCTGATCATCCCCACAAAGGAATTCTCTGAAGTACCCTGCATTATGCAAAATATCTTAATTTTGTAGCTAGGATTTCATTTAAATCCTTGGAGATATACAAATTTATTTGTTTACTGGCAAATATTCAGATTTATGCATTTAGATAGATCCCCAGTTTCCCCAAACCCTTGAAACAATTCTGAATCATCAATTTGTGGCTGCTATAGCCTCATAAGTCCAAAGCTGGAACTTCATTGAACAGAATTCTATTTTTCAGACAGAACTTGAATCTATTTTCAAAAGATAAAACCCCCAGATTTACGTGCAGATTAGCAATCATGGCAGTTAATTAATTATAATTATGATATGTCAGTAAATGATAAGTATTCCCACTGTAGTGCATGCAGGTCACCGGCAATCAATGATACTATTCTATTAAATGGTTGATACTAATCATCTGGAATTCTCACTTCCACGCAATAATGATAGCATTTTTCCTTCTAAATCTGGGGATATTGAAGTATAGCGATAGGAACTTGTATTTGTGAAACAAATGAAAATTAAAAGATAAAACCTGAGAATCACAATAGGCAACTCTGCTGCTGTTCAGGATCAGAACGAAATACTCCATATGTGTTTATAGTTAGCAGTGACAGCAGGATAAAGTTAGTGTTTTTCATGCTTGAATTTTTTATTTAGACCATTAGGATATGTTAATCCATAGATTAAGACCATTTTAAACTGTTACTTGTAGAACCTCAGCATAATATGCCTTCAGATCAGTCCTCAATAATACTTCCAGCTTTGGCTGACTGATTCAAGGACTTTTGCATCATATTAATTACATATTTAAGCAATGAAATGCTTTTATTGCAAAGGGTCATGATTTTTTCATTTTGAGTGAAATCTATAGCTGTGAGAACTAACGGAAATTTAGTAAGTCTTGATGAAATACATTCAAGATTTGCCAAAGTTGCCTTTATATTTAAAGCAAATCAATTACTTGGTTGGGTCTCTTTAGAAATGAAGTAATAAGTTACTAATCTTTGAAACAAGCCTTACAGAAAAAAGAATATGAATTATGTTGTTTTGGGAAAAAAAAAAGAAAAAAAAAAGAAAAATACATACTTTGATTTTCTGTTTAGTAACTGAAGAGTTTAATTTTCTTATTTTTCTTTCCACTCCATTTTTTACTCTAGGCTTCCCTCATTCTAAACAAAAGGTGATAGTGCAATTTCCATCTGTAAGTTTGAGCTCATGAAAGGTCAAAAAACTTGCTCAGACTATCAGTTACTCATGATCAGACTTAATAAGAGGGAAAACACAAAAGGAAACCCCCAAACTTTCATGACTTTTATTTTAATTTTTCAATGGTGATATAATATGCACATCAAGAACACTATTATTAGCATAAGATATTAAATTATTCTCTATAATTGGGCAAAGAGTCACATGTACACAAAGGGCTGGGATTTTCTGGGATCATCAGCTTGTTTTGAAACCTGAACACACTAAAATATCTTAGAGAGGAAGACATCTGGCAATTGTCAGTGTCGCATACAGGAAACTGTTTATCAATGTTATTGTCATGCAGCATGGAAAAAAATCTATTCTTCTATTATCAGCCTTTGCTGATCCTTTTGCAATCTCTGCAAAATATTAAAAATCCAGTTTGGGTACAGGTAATAATAAAAATAGTTTTAAGATAATGTAAATCTATAAAGCCTAAATATTTAAATAGGAGAAAAATGTATTAAGTCTTCCAATATTGATCTTATTTCTAAGTTTAACAAGCAATTTGCTTATATATTTTCTTGTCACACCTAAATAACTCATCTTCATGTGGAGTCATCCTCCCTCCTTTCAGTTTCAGTTACACATTTAATTTTTCATGGCAAGTATAAGAAATCTTTGGGGAGAAGAGAATTCTTCCTCTCTTACAATCATTTTATTTTTGTTTTGGACAGGTTTCTCTTACTTGATGTTGACAACTGCTTTTTTTCCTGTGCCATTTTTTTGTCGCAATCCATATAAACTATTTTTAAAAATGCAACCTGCCATATGCTCAGAAAAAGCACTGAAAACATGTTAATGAATTCTGAGCCTGGATTTTGCATGAACTCACACTCTATGGACTTTTTATTTAAATTTTTATTCCTAATCAGCAGCTAAAATGACATCTTGGGTCATCTATTTCAATCTCTTTGCACATGACAAATTTTTTTCACTACTAGTCTGTCTTCTGGAGGTGTGTATGTGGGTGAACCCATAAATACATATAATATATACACAAGTATAAATACTCTTTGAATTTAAAGTAGTCCTCCGATAACTTTTTCTCTGGGCATAATTTAATTGCCAAATATTTCCTAATGCTAAAAATAATAGAGTCATGCGTAGGTTTCTTTTTTTTTCAATCCATTCCAAGTTCAGTTATACTCCAGCATTGTATACATACTACCTCTCATCTTTAAAAAATAAAGTTCTAATAGGATTCTAAGATATAGACTATACAGAAGATATTCAGTGCAACTGAATCTTCTCTTGCATACAGAAACATGGCTTTCCTTTCCTTCCTCCTCATCTCCATAAACTACTGTCCTTTAATCACCTAACAGGGAAAACTTGCAACCTGTCTGACATCAACTGGCCATGAGACTGCTGAGTTACTCTGAAGAATCAGGCCCTATCCTGTTTGCAAATGTGAATGAGGGAGCCTCCTCTCAGAGATGGTTGTCGCAAATTCATGAATTAATGTATCCATAAATGCTTTTGGTAGACAAACAAAGTAAGTCAGGAAGAGGTTTGTAAGGAGTCCCATTATCAGGAGTGGCCAAAATTCTTATTACAGAATATATTACAGGCTGACAGATCCTAGGGGCATTTTTACAAACACTAGATATCTTATAGAGAATATGATTGTGGTGGGCATTCAAATCCCTGGGACTCTCATTTTATCTCCCTAGCTTTCTATACATTTCAAATGTTAATGACTACAAGTAATAAAACTACTTAAAAAATGTAATTAAAATGTACTGTCTTGGAAGAGGACAGTAACCTGTTCTATTAATCCTTTACTGAAATGCAAGTTTTTCTCAGCTATAGGATAAAAGAGCTTCAGAAAAGATAATATTATTAAAAGAACACTCTTTTAATAATAGCAGTACTCACAGACTACCAGACTCAATGAGCTCACTACTCACAGTTCAGGAGATTTAATTCTCTTGCATTTCAGTTCTTTTTCTAAGTCTTTTATAAGCTATGAACTTTATTTAAAAGGGAACCATTCCATAAATTAGGCAAATAGAGGGTATAATAAAGGAGTCACTTAAAATTGCACTGCAAATTGTAATGTAGGAATTTTGTAACTAGAGAAATTTTTATTTGTAAGTTAAATACTCCAGTCATATATTCTTCGAAGTATAACTTTTTTTTTAATGAAATGTTAGAAATTTGAAAATTACCCTCCTAATACTATTGTATTATCCTCTATCTGGATAATGAAGCAGTCAAGGTTGATTATTTAACTCCAAAAGTAATTCAGTATTTAAGCTAACATATGTCAACTTTGAGATGCTTTTGTTGATTTGTGGTTCAACCTCAAACTTGAAGCCAAAGATATCCTCTGAAATCACAGAATCACAGGACCACAGAAAGGCTGAAGTTGGAAGATGTCTTTTGGGGACCAGCTGACTCAACATCCTGCTTAAGCAGGGACAGCTAGAGCTGGTTACCCAGGGCCATTCTGGACAATCTGTTCCAGGGATCAGTCATCCTCAGTAAGAAAGTGTTTCCTGAAGTTCATCAGATGCCTCTGTGTTCTGAGTGAGGCTCATTGCCTCTATTCCTGTCACTGGACACCACTGAAAAGAGTCAGGCTCCCTCTTTAAACTCTCCCTTCAGGTGTTGTACACATGCATGGGATCCCATAGATCCTCAGCTCTCTCAGTCTTTCATTAGATATTCCAGTCCCTTAATCTTTTTGGTGGCCCTTTTTTGGGTCTACTGAAGTAGCTCCATACCTCTCTGTCAAGGACTGGACTCATTTCCACACTAATGCTTAGTAGGGGATCACCTCCCTTGACATACTGGCAATGCTATTTCTAATGGAGAATTAAATTCCTTCATTGTTGCATAATAAAAGAAAAATAATTCAGATCATGAAAGGCACCCTCAGTGGACTTTGTTTCATGTGTAAAATTTGTTTAAATTTAAATAATAATATTTAATCAAACTTAATAATTATGATTAACTTTTTCACTTATTTTTAGTTATGAATAAATGATTTAAGCATACCATTTTGGAATGCTTCTGGTGAAGAAATTTTTTTTTAATAATATGAAAAAAAACCTAGTCACAAACTATGACTTCAAGCACTAAATCATCTATTTCAGTAAAAAAGAAATGCTTATGTATGAAAATAATATATTAATTTCCACATCCAACAAAAAGTATTATCTAACGGTTGCAAATGTGTTGTGCTTACTACTACACAATTTTTCCTTTTCCTTCAATCTCCTCAGCTTCATTGGTGGTTTAGTTCACAGTTATTCTCTTAGCTCTTGTGTTGGTTGGGCACAGCCTGTTTTTGGTAGCAGGGGGCCACACAGATGGCTCCTGTGAGAAGGTGCTGGAAGCTTTTACCATGTCCAGCAGAGCCATTTCCTGATGGCTCTGAGGATGGACATGCTACTGGCCAAAACTGGTAACACCTGTGTGATGACATATTTAAGAACAAAATCAAAACAAAGTCATGGGTTTTGTTTCTAGTCAGAATAGAGGAGGAGGTGAGAACACATGAGGGAAAAAACAAGGAGACACCAAGGTTAGTGCAGAAGGAGACGAGGGGCTGCTCCAGGTGCTGGAGTGAGATTCTTATGCAGGGATCCTTGGGGGATGCAGAGATCCCCCCACAGCCCATGGGGATCCATGGGGGATGCAGAGATCCACCCACAGTCTGGAGGAGGCGTCCACACTGGAGCAGGTGGATGCCTGCAGGAAGCTGCAATTCAGTGAGGGACCTGGTGGAGAGAGAGGGCCCTGTTTCCAGGCTGCAGCAGCCTGTCCTTGGAGGATTGCACCCCACGGAAAGAGAGATCCATGTTGCAGCAGTTTTGCAAGGACTGTGTGCCCGTGGGAGGGACTCATTTTCAGCCGTTGCTGTTTGGCTGCTGTTCATAGGAGTAGATCCACACTGGAAAAGTTCACAGAGAACTGTCTCACATGGGAGGGACCCCATGGCCTCACAGGGGAAGGACTCTTTTCTCTGAGCAGCGGAAGAAACTCTCAGATGAACTGACCAAAACCCCCACGCCTCATCCCCTGCACTGTTGGTGAGGAGGGAGGGACTGGAAGGAAGAAGGCATTTTAAGGGCTTATTTTACTTCTCATTATCCTCTGATTCTGTTCGTAATAAATTTCACTTTGCAACTAAAATTGAGCCTGTTTTACCCTTTAAATATCTGTCCCAGTCCTTATCTCACCCATGAAGCCTTTGTTAATTATTTTTTTCCTTTTCCCTCCTTTGCCCAGCTGTTCCAGGAGAGGGTGAGCAAGCAACTCTCATGGGTGCCTGGCATTGGGCTAATCTCAAACCACAACAGCTCTTTATCATGGCTCCCCAGATCACAAGATATTTCTATTCCCATTCCCTCCGTGTGCCTCTTTCCTATCTGGTTGCTCCTAACTGCTTCCTTATCTTCTCACCCTAGCTTCTCTCTTCTTTCTATTCTTATTTGGTAGCTTTTCTTAAATGCAGCCTTTTTTCATCTTGTTCTGTTGAACAAGTGGAGCAGTAACATTAAAAATCTTCTGGAGTGTAGCATAAAATTAGAAAACCATATTTTCATGCACTAAAAGCATAACAGGCTTTGGGAGTCTCCGTTTGGTAGTGATTTTGGTGTGCTGAGAGCTGTGATAAAACCATCTGAGAAGCAGTAAGACAAAAAGCCTCTACTCAACATATGCAAAGCAGGTTTGGAGAAGTATGCAGTGCTTTTGCTAATGACTGTAATGCTTTGTCAGAGAATCATAGAATATTCTGAGTTAGAATGATCACCATCCATTAACAAGGATCATTGAGTCCAGCTCTTCAAGGAATGGCCCATATAGGGATCAATGCGCTGGTATCTTCCCAAAAATTCTGATTTTTCTTTGGAATAAAGGATCTCTTGCGTATTTTTAATACAAAAAAGAGAATGCCTTCAGTTTGGAGAGAATAAAAAAAAAAAAAAAAAGTATTCCATATGGTGTTCAGTAATGACCTCTGATGAGAAATAAATTCACACACTTGTCAATATCTTGATTAATGCACTGGTTGAGGATAGAGGAAATGCAAATTCAGGTATCTGATCTTGATCAGAAGGGTCTAATATGAGAAATTCTTCACCTCAGGAAAAGTGACAACAGAGTAGCTCAATTCTCAGGATGAATATTTGGGTCCTCTGTCAAATAAAACATGTTAATCTCTTTCTTATAATTCAATTAAAATTTCTAAAAATCAATAACATCTTTCAAAGAATGGAATTTTGACTTGATTACAAATGCTCGGATGTGTTTTTTTTCTTTTGGATTGGGGTTGTGCTATTCTTCCTCTTATAAGAACACAGATCAATTCCTCTCAGACTACTATGGAAGAACACCCCTCTCTCACAGCCACAGTCATGTTCATTTCTGAGTGAACAAAAGGAGGATTTATTGTAGTTCTACAGAATATAGAAAAAGAAAACAAACAAACAAACAAAAAGATGAATTGTGCCTTTGAAAAGGGCAGAAACTTTGCTTATGGAGCCTAAGATATTGTGTAGCTAAACCTTTATCTGATTAAGCTCAAAGTTTTAGTGACGGTAATTGGATGAGTAGAAATGTGAGTGAAATGAAACCCTTCCTTTCCAGCGCCTTCTATCTCTTCACAAAGTGGTAAAGAAGAAGATGAAAAATGGAGTTGCAATTATTTCTTTTTCTTCCTGAAGCATTGAAATTTTGCTTACTAATTGTGTTATAAATTTTGGGGTTCTCTCCCATCCCATCCCATCCCCATCCCCATTCCACTTTATTCCTAACAATAAGATATTAACAAACTAGAGAATACTGTGGATATTTTCAGGAAATTCCATGAAGCGAACTCTAGAAGAGCGAAGTGTGAAAGAATTGAAGACAAATGTGAAAGATCTACATATATATGAGACTTGGATAAAACATGGCCCAGATAAGGTTCTGAGGTACCTTTCAACTATAAAATTTGAAAAGAAAATTAAGTAAGTTACATATTCTTTCTTACTTTTAAATGTTTTGGGTTTTTTGGGGGTTTTTTTTTGTTTGGTTTTTTTTGTTTGTTTGTTTTTTTCAATATGAGCAAAACATATCTTCTCAGCCAAATGTGAAAACCTGAACTGTTTGAAAAAAAAAAAAAAAAAGCATTTCAACCTTTTAACACAGAAAAATTAGATCTCTTACTGATATATTAATAAGTCCTTTTTTATTCTGGGTACAGGCGGCTGGGCTGATGAGCAACTTTTATGTACCTCAGTAACCTGTCTGTTTAGTAACAACCTTGTCAATGCCTTTCATTGAGCATTCACACATCCAAAAGCTGTCCTCAGTGTTCTGATTTCCAGTACTCAGTCCAAATGAAATTATTCCGTATTGTCAAAGAGAAATAAATTTCTTATCTTTACACATGCCAAAATGCAGTTACAGGCCCAGTATTGTAAAGCAATAGTCAGTGGTGCTGCTGTGATAGATAACCTGCAAGTGTTCAGGCAGAAGAGTACTTTGCAAACTGGTGGAAGGGTTTCTTTTCCAGCTGCTTATTGCCACACTGCCAGATGTCCTCGCTATGAACCATCACTCACCTAAATTTCTCAGCAGAGCTGTTCGTGTCAAAATTGTGGTGAAATTGAGATAGGTTAAGTCAAAGGGTTTAAATACAAGATTTTTTTCTCAGACAGAACACTGAAGCTGTCTTGGCAGCAACAAAGCTGGCATTTCAGAGTAATAGTACATTCTGCCTGGGAGTCAAGATGGACAGAGGCAGGTATCAGCAGATAGATATGTCCATAAGGTAATGTAGAACTAGAAAAGGATGCGTGTTCAAAGTGTATTGGTACGCCATCCTAATGTAAACAGTGGGTTTCTTTCCCTTTTTGTTCACCCTTAGGTTCTCCAAGATTGCACTTTCTCTTTGCCAAATCACTGTGTACTGAGACAGAGAGCCAGAGTCAGTGACTTTGAGAGAAATGTTTTAATCATGGTTAATCTATAGTTCATGTTAAATTTATACACTCTCAGATTATCTGGGAGGCTTAGGCAGATTCTCAATTGTATGAGTGTTGAATTAACATGCTGCAAAGACTTTTACCCGACATTATCCTTGTACATTGGTTACTTACTGATGGTTGCAGGAAGCTGGATGTGATGTCTTCTTGTAGTAATACCCACTGATTTTTGATCCTGAACTGGGAAAGTTAGTTTATACCAAATGAGCTCTTCACTAATGTGTTATTATTTCAACTTGTAGAAAATCCCAGATTTAAACATTTCTGGACTACAATTTATTTCTTCCAGAGTCTAATTCAGAGAATGAGGTCGTGTCTCTGAATCCATTAACACTGACAGTATGGAGATAGAAGAGAAGGACATTATCCAGATCTTGCATAAGTAACAGGAACTTATGTTAACAAAAATACTTTCACTAGCTGGAGTGACCTAGCTTGGGACATGGCAAATTCAAAAAGAGGTAGCTCTTCTCCATCTCATTTTTCTTTTCCTCAGTCCTGTCTCTACAGTCTTTGCTCAACTCACCTTGATGTTTTGCAGAAGTTTTTGTAACTTCATTTCAGAAAAATGCTTACAAAACGGTAAACCAACTGTAGTTTATCAGCATTTTGCCAGGCTGATAAATAGAATTGGCTCATCAAGGTGTCCTCAAATCCATGTAGCACAAGGGAGGGGAGGATTCAGACAAGAGCAGGGGAATGAACAGTGAACTTTGCACTTTTGCTGGCAGAAAGTTACTTGGGCATCTCTGCTGCTCAGAGAAATATACCAGAAGACTTAAAAAAAGGTGGCACTGCTCCTTATCACCTGGGAGATCATCCAAGTCCCATTAAACTAATTAAGTTTTCATACTTGTCTTAATGATGCCTGGATGAGATATTGTGTAAACAGACTGGTAAGCCCCTACTAGAAGCTTAATTACAAGTAAACCAACTCTAATATTTGATATGGGTGTATATTATTCAAGAATTGTAAATAATTAGGAATCAAATACACACCCTAAATTTATAAAGCACTTTTTATGGATCTATTTTTCCACAGAAAGCTAGCAATTCCCAGGAGCTAGAAATCAGGTAAGGAAGGCAAGACACTGGCATGTCTGAGTAAGGATCTGCTGGTCAAACTAAAGGGAAAGATGCAAATACATAGACAGTTGAACCTAGGATGGTGATCTGGGACAAGAATAGAGATGGAGTACAGTTGTGTAGGGATGGGATGAGGGAGACCATAGTAAAGATAGAATTGAATCTTGCAAGGGACACAAAAAATTGTAAGCATTTCTACAGATATGTTAACCAGAAAAGGAAAGTCAAAGAAGGTGCAACTGCCTCATGAACAATGCTGCAAAACTGGTAACAACAGATGAGGAGAAGGCTGATGTACTCAACAAATTTTTTGCCTCAATTTTCAATGTCAGACTCTCTTCCCACATGTCTCAAATGGGTGCCAAGCAGGATAAGGGACTGGAGGAATAAAGAGCTTCCCACTGTATGTAAAAATCAGGTTCATTACCACCTGAGGAACCTGAATGTTCATAAGTCTATGGGCCTTCATGAGATGCATCCTAGAGTCCTGAGGGAACAGGCTGATGTGATTGCCAAACCATTCTTGTGATATTGGAAGTGACATGACAGTCAGGTGAAGTCCTAGGTGACTGGAATAAGAGAAGGATTGTACCTATCTTTAAACAGGGTAGAAAGTAGGACACTGAGTACTACCAACCTGTAAGCCTCACCTCTGTCCCCAGGATGATCATGGAAAGTTCGTCATAGTAGCTGTGCTAAGGAACATGGAGGGCAGGGAGGTTGTTTGGGACAGCCAGTACAGCTTCACCAAGATAAAATCCTGTCTGAACAACCTTCTAGGATGGAGCCACTACCTCAGTGAAAGGTTAAAGTGAAAGGTTAAAGTTGCATTTATCTGGACTGCTGTTAAGCCTTTGACATGGTCCCCCACAAAACCCCTCTCCCTAGAGTGGAGAGAGATGGATTAACAGACTGGCTTATAGATGGACAAGAAGGTGACCAGAGGGTGGCATCCAGAGGCTAATGGTCAATGTCTCAGGGTCCTGATGGACATCAGTGTCCCTCAAGGATTCATATTGGACCAGTATTATTTAATATGTTTGTTAATGACATAGATGAGGGCACTGAGCTCACCTCGAGCACGTTTGAGATGACACTGAGCTGAATGATGCAGTTGACAGCCAAGGGATCTGACCCCGCTGGCATGGGCTGCAGTCATTGGGTCCTGACTGACCAACCTGATCTCCTTTTATGACCAGGTGCCCTGCCTAGTGAAGGAGGGAAAGGCTGTCTCCTGCATCACACTCTTAGAAAAACTGGCATGCCATAACTTGGACAGGGCCATTCTTTTCTGGGTTAGGAACTGCTGGATGGCCAGGCCCAGAGTGTGGTAGTGAATGATGTTGGTGAATGGAGATATCGCATCTAGTCCCTGAAGAAATATACTTTTTCTTAAACAAACAAAAACAATCTCTTCTATGGTCTTGCCCCTAAAAGTTTCCCTAAAAATAAAATGTACTTGGCACTTATCTTGATTATACTGTAATGTAATTTGTATTCATCCAGATTCGACATTTATTATTGAAGCTGGCAGCTATTGTAATTCAAAATCCATGTAAGCTAATAATTTTGAACACGATATTTCGTGTGTTTAATGTATGAAAATTCTATTATTCAGCAATTTGGCGTGTTTTCAGTAATAGTCACTTTGGAAGTGATTTTAGTGTTATTAAATGTTATTATGTGTTTTAGAACTGTTGCTAATTTAATCCTATAAATAATTTAAGGAGTCATAGCAAATAAAATTTTCCATATCTAAAAACATGGAGAGTGAAACTAGTAATTTATTCAGTCTTTATTCAGTTGCCTCTCAGATTCTGCTTCCATTTGTTTGTGCAGCTGTTCTTTCTGTTCCTTCCCTGCTCCTGCTGTACTATGTATTCTGTACGTACTTGTTCAAAGACTAGGACTGGTAGTTTTGGGCACCCTTCTGTATGCATTTAGTATGAGCTAAATGATAAAGTAAAATAAAACTTTCAGTACCTGAAACCCTCTGGCACTGTTAAGATGATCTTTAAACCATACCACTGGGTACCTTTCCTGCCCAAGGAAATGTGTATTACTCTTGAATTCCATCTAGCTCTAATGAGGTATGACAATGAAAAATGAGGATGTATTTGTTCTGATGGGAACTCTCTTCATCTTTTAGCCTCTCTGTAGTTCCATATTGAACAATTTGAAGCAATCCCAGTCTTGTGGCACAAGTTTTTCCTTCTTTTTAGCTAGAAAAAATGCTTTATCTTTCAATAAGATAAACTCAGTAATTCGTAACAAAATTGATCACATTTTTTTCCTCAGATTACTGTAGACTTATAGAATCAATTAGGTTGGAAAAGACCTCTAAGATCGAGTCCAACAGTAACCCAGCACTGTCAAGTCCAACACAAAACCATGCGCCTGATTGACGTGTTTCTTCAAATACCCCAGTGATGGTGACTCAACCACTGCCCAGGGCAGCCTGTTCCAATGCTTGACAACCCTTCCCTGATGCAACCTGAGGACATTTCCTCTTGTCCTGAAATTGCTTGGGAGAAGAGACTGACTCCCACTTTGCTGGTACCTCCTGTGAGGTAGTTACAGAGAGTGATAAAGTCTCCCTCTGGCCTTTTCTCCATGCTAAATAACCCCAGTTCCCTCAGCCACTCCTCATCAGACCTGTGCTCCAGCTCCTTTCCCAGCTCTGTTACCCTCCTCTGGACACACTCCAGCACCTTAGTGTCCTTTTTTTAGTGAGGTACCCAGAACTGAACACAGGATTTGAGGTGTGGCCTCACCAGTGCCAAGTACAGAGGGATGATAACTGCCATGGTCCTGCTGCCCCCTCTATTTTTAATACAAGCCAGGATGTAATTTGCCTTCTTGGCTAGTGGGCACACACTAGCTCATTTTTAGACATGGTCAGCAATACCCCAGGACTTTTTCTGACAGGGTGCTTTCCCATCACTTTTCCCCAAGCCTGTAGCACTGCATGAATTTGTAGTGAACCAAGTGCAGGACCTGACATTTGTCCTTGGTGAAGTTCACATAATTCATCCAATCAATCCAGTTTGTTTGTTCAGATTCCCTTGCAGAGCCTTCCTGTCCTTCAGCAGATCAACAGTCCTACCCAGTGTGGTACCATCTGCCTATTGAAATTATTCTCATAGAAAATAAATTAAGGACAACTTTTCAGCAGGCAATTTCATCACGTCAGCTTCCTAAAGGTAGAATAGAATTGTTCTGAAATGCAACAGTACTAAGAGCTCAGGAAATGTGATGCAATTAGCATCTGTATTCCTATTTTTGTGTCATGAATACAAGCAAAGTAACAAGTTGGATTTTGCACGGCCATGCTGAAAATTATGGGAATTTTCACCTGTAAATCAGAATAACACTTGTGAAAATAGTAGCTTAACTTGCAGCCTCACTGCAGATGTAAAATAGCAGAATTTTTACATAAATGTTCATGTAGGTTTTGCATCTTGAATATAATACAAATATCTGTGTAAAAGCAGATTCATTACATCTGAAATTATGCACTCATATACACATAAATATCTACATATACCTAAAATGTGTATCTATATCTTTGTGTGCATCTCTGCATGCTTGTTATATATATGTGTTGATAGTCTTTAGATTACTATGCTGCAAATAAATGCACAAGGATTGAAAATGTCCATCTGAAGTTGGAAAATGTGCCGTCAGATTAAGAGAAAGAAAGGTAAAAGTGTTTCTTTTTGTGGCAGTAATACATCTGATACAGCTGTGTCAATAAATGTGGTGTAATTCTATTATATTTTATGTAGCTGGGTAGATTTACAGACCTATATTTAAGATTAGCACACGCACTTAGCATGATTACATTTTTATACTATTAAATCTTGCATGGATAAAATGCATAAGCATTGGCATGAAATAGCATCCCTAGTTTTACAAAAAATTATTTGACTATGATTTTGTTCTTTATAAAGATTACTATCTAGGCAGACCGGTCTGGTGGCGAGTAATTGTTGCAAAATACATAACATTATTTACTCAGATAAGAGTGCTTAGGTATTTTCAATTGAACTGCATGCTGGCTGGAGAAATATAAACAGAAGCTAATGAGCAATGACAAAACATGAATATGCTGAAAGGCTTTTGCTGGAATAAATAAAGTCTATGTAATGTCTTTTCTTATTTCCAATCTTTAATGATCTAAAAGAACAAAGAACATATTCACGGAATTCGCTGATAATCAGTCTGATATTATCTGTAAAGGAATATTGAATGCAGCTGAAAAAGAGATAAAATAAAAGCATATGACGTTAGAAACATAACAGTAAGTAGTAATATGAAATCAGACAAAATCATGTGCATTGGCCTACATATAGTGCAACTGAAATAAGGTCAAGGCTGAAGTAGGTTTCATCATTCTGGATACTGCTAGAAGGTATTGAGGGTACAAGAAATGTGATACCAGTCACTCAGAGGAAGCTTTTAGGCAAAGGGATATGCTTTCCACATGGGAGAGAAAGAACTACAAAAGAGAGACATAATGATGTTTAACCTATATCCATGATATCATCTCAGAGATTGTTGGTTTAATGTGAGTCTGCAAATGCAGAATTAAATACTGAACAATAGGTGTTGATTTTTTAAAACAACAACAGAGAGCTCTGTTTATCTGTGCAGCTGCTTTTTGATTGCTGCATGATCTATTTAGATGATCAGCTCTTCAGATCAGGGACCATGCTTTTGCAGAAGCTTAGAGTGCAACAAGGCTCCAAGATATTGTCCTATCATCATCACTGGGGTTAATAATTATGCTTCAATGTGATTTCTTCCTCACACATTTTCACAATATTAGCTAATCGTAGCATTGACACTACAAGGGCCTATAAAATAAACCTGAAATTGATTTTTACAAAGCATGTTAAATTTACCTCTAAATATTCAGATGTTTTGATGCTTTTACTTGCCCTATTGCAAAAGCCTTTTTATTTTTTAGTAAACGGGTAAACATTTTTTTATGCAAACCAGTTTCTGAGTATTCAGAAACTGTCCCTGTTTGACATTCAATTTAAATCAGACCTTTTTAAATTTTAGTGGATAAAATAGAAAGAGAAACTGCAGGATGCTGTAGGATAGACATCAGCAGGACAACTATTTAGGTCATGAGAAAAAGAGTTTCCCATTCCTTCCCTGCTAAATTTGGAGTTGGGGATATTTATTCTGCATGTATATCTCTTTACCTGACTATTCTGAAATGAAAATCTTTCTCGTCAGACATCTTCATTATTCCAAAAATAGGACACTACCTATGCCTAAAGGGTAGTAAAAAGGGTACCCTGCCAGGCTAAAGGGGAACTAGGTCAAGACTTCATAAAATTCTTTGCTCATATTTCACTTTTGCACATCCATTTTGGTTTCATTCATCTTTTGGCTTCCCCACAACTGCTTCCCTGTAGTGTTATAGACACATATAAACATGATGGATAACCTGGGACATCTAAACTGCTCTTTGATGTTTAATTTTAGACAACTGACATCCTTTCGTAAAAATCTGAATAGCAGCCTGATCACTGTGCTAACGTCTTTTCTAATACAGCACTAATTTGGACTGAGATTGTTTCTCAGAACTCTTAGAAATATTTGAATCTTTTTTACTTAAGCTGCAGTGAAACTTGACAATTTGTTAATCAGATTTGCATTCAGATAATTAATTAGTGTAAAGAAACAAAACGAAATAGTTCCTTCACACAGAGTTCCAGTGGATAGAGCAAAAGAATAAACTGGTTTTTTTTCAAGGCTTCTTTTTTTCTTCTCTGCTCCTATTTACTGAGAGATCTTGCAATACGAAAAAATCATACACTATAATTTAACAGGTGACATTTAAACGTGAGATATTGCAACAGTCTAGCAAACATTCAGGTGTTTCAGCTCTTTTATTTCCCACTGTAAGGCTAGAATGTCAGAGAGCTACTCTGAGGAAAACAGTTGACAGAAAATCTTATGATTATAGTAGATGAGACTTCACAAATGTTAAATATATTTTTCCCAACAGCCCAGACTTCTCTTTTTTACTATTTCCCCATATAAATGCTGTTAAAGCAGGTTAAAACAAAGTAGTGGTCACAATCCAGACCACAGTAAAGAGATCATGAGCCTGAGCCTGTAGCATTAGCCTTATAGGAATGACATACAGGCTGCTAAATGTTTTCATGTGTAGTTGTGACCACACTGTAGCAGTTTATGCTGCCTCCAGATTTAAACTATTTCTTAGTGCTCATCTCGGGGGGGTCCTTTTGCTCAATGAAATCTTAGTATTTAGTCTTTTTAATCCGATATTTGGGGAAATATCTGAGTGATTTATTCTGGGCTCCCCACAAATGACCCACAGCAATGCAGTGTCATGGTAGGGGGCAAGACACAGTGTCTGCTGAGCGGTGTGTCTGCAGCAGCCAGATCTGCTGGGAGGAAACAGACGGTAAATTCATGTGTCAATGGGGCAAGCATATTCTGAAAATAAAATGAAAACAAGCATATGACAAAACAGCATGAATATCTGGCTATAGTACTGTAATAGAACTGAAGACCTTCTCCACTGAGTGACATTCCAACAAGTCCTCTTTCTTTCTTTTTTTTTTTTTATTTTTTTTAAACTTTTTTAAACTGTTTTTATTTCTATGGAACAGGAATTACCTCGAGACCTGTGAACATAAGTAATGATAAAGACAAATTCAAGTTCTATTGAAATAAGTAGAAACACTATCTTGAAAATGTGGGAAATTATCGTTCTCCTGTTCTGCTTCATAATTCAAGAGACACATTTGGGCATGATACCTGAAGAAGAGTTTTGATCAACTAGATAACTTAATACAAGCACTGAGATTTGAAAAAGATATTAAAGAAAGATTGAGAGGATGGAATTACTTATTTGGAAAAGATGAACCAAGGATAAGATAATAACCTTCCATCATGTAAAGTGTTGCTAAAAAAAGAAAGTGTTCCATGATCTAACCCTGAGCTCAAGTATGGCTAAATAAGAAGTGGAGATGAGAAACATAAAATAAAAATAATAATTCTAGGACATTTCTAGGAAAGTTCAAAACTTCAAAACTTGTCATAAAAGAGGAATAGGGGCAATATTGCACACCATAGACTGATTGAATTACAGCTGTTGGTCAAGATTTTATCATCTAAATCCTGCGTTATAGATCCCAGGGTAAAAAATATTGTTCTGTCACCAAATCTAGCCTGGAATCTCTTTTGGAAAATATTTTATCAAAATGGCTTTAAAACAGCATCATCAAATCAAGGCATTATAGATTTTTCCATTCAATTGTCCAAAGCATGTTCCTGTCATCTTCTGATTCATCCTAGATGGCTTGCCTTACCCCAGAGAACCCATGGGCCAATCTTCAAACATATCACACTTTTAAGTCTTGACTAACCACCTTGATTCTGAGACTGGATCATAAAACAGAAATGCACAGACTTCCATTGATAGTGTCCCTTTCACAGAAAAAAAGGACTTTCTTAGGTTTAGCTCAACACAGGATTTTTAAGAGCTTTCTTGAGGGAGATGAAAGTGTGAAAAAAGTCTAGATACACCAGTATTGAAAGTAACAAGCGCCCCTGAAAAAATGGCTTTGATGAAACAATTTCCAGGACAAAATACTTTTATTGAGGAGTTGTCAAATCTCCTGCGATATCCTACACAGCTATACATCTGGCAACGTTGTCTTTGGGGATGCTTCTGACTGGATTACTATTTCACTTTTCTTCTTCACTCTAAGTGCTTTCCTGTGCCTTTCCATAAATGATATAAAAGCAGGTGGTCAGCAACATGAGATGCAGGTAGAATCAAATATAGTATTCATAAAATAAAATTTGAGTATTTTCCAAGTTCATGATAGTTGTAAAAGAAGTTGATTCTATTTTAATAGTTTTAGATGGGTTTTGTGATTTCCTTCTTAAATAAAGTAGAAATAAATTTAAATCTTTGAGATCTGCACAGACAACAAGATGTCAACATTTTAGTTT
The DNA here is from genome assembly GCA_013186435.1 of Turdus rufiventris. Lineage (NCBI taxonomy): Eukaryota > Metazoa > Chordata > Aves > Passeriformes > Turdidae > Turdus > Turdus rufiventris. The sequence continues at coordinate 248,792 of PYHW01010552.1, forward strand.
TGACAAGAAAAAGAAATAATAATCCCAGAAACATTTGAGACTGAAAATACTTGTCAATGCTGCCAGTGGAAGAAGGCCAAGACAAAGGAATTTTAAGATCAGAAGCAACTGGAAATCAAGAATCAGACAGGAGGGTTATGATGCAGAGCTTGAGGAGATGATGAGGAGTGGAAGTAGAAGGCATTATTTAAAATCCAGCCATCAGGTAAGGAAGAGAAGAAAAGTACTTTCATTTTCTTTGAGGGAGTGTAGCATTTCTCTCTAGAGACCTACGGCCTCCTGAGGACATTGCAACACCATAAAGTGATCATCTGGAAAGAAAATTTGTAACACGGCACCTCCACTCTGTATTGTCATAACACCAAATGGAATTTATCAATTTAAATAAACGATGCACTTTTATAAGACTGTAAATTATATGGAATTTCTACAAGGGATCCATTTTGTTTAAATCCTTGAATGTTTCTTGTCCTTAAATTACAGCATGGTTTAAATTAAGCAGAAAAACTTTCTTCTTTAATACCATATGAGGATGTAACAGACCTTTAGAAAACCTCCCAGTCTTGATTTCAAGATGTCAAGAGATGAGAAATGCTGTCACTAGCATTGATAGATTTTATTCTATAATTGGTGAAAATACATAACTGATTTCCAGTGTGAATATCTAGTTTCAATTTCCAACTGGTTCTTGTTACCATGTCTTGCACAAGATAAAAGATCTCTGTAGAACTTGATGTATTTTTTTTCCTGTGAAGATACTTACACACTGCAATCAAGTCACCTTACAATCTTATTTTTTATATGATCTGTATTTCACTTTAAGGTACTTTCTCCAGAGCTTTCATCACTTTTGCCAATTTTTTTTTTTTTTAATGAACTTTCCCTAATTTTTATCCTTTGTCTAAAATATCTAAAAAGCATAATTATGGAGAATATATGACAATACCGCCTGCAATGGTAAAATCAACTCTGTGCTCTAATCAAATTTTCTCTTCCTTCTCCAAGAACAAAATTACTTGTTGTCACAGCATTTTTCTGAATGCTGGTAATCTTGCTGCTAGGACTCTTAGGTCTTCTGAATCTCTTCATTTCGGGGAAAAAAATCTTATTCTGCAAACTTGCAAACTCCAATGTTAAAATAACTTTCTATCTGGCTGCATTAGAAACAGTTCATTTGAATATAAATGGTTTATCAAACTATCCAGATTATTTTATGGCATCTACATTATCATTATTATTTACCATTGGGAAAAATATTTTACCTTCCAAATGTTTTATTGCTGGTGATTACATAATTAGTTTTCTGTTATGTGTCATTGTATAGTGTCCAGGTCCCTGTGAAACCCACTTCTCCTGTATAATGACTAATCACTGACAGCCCATTTTTAAGTCAGTTAACCAGTTCTTGATCCATTCAGCATATTATACTTTATGATACCATACTGTGTCTACTAAGTATATTTATTAAACAGGAAAAATTAATAGCCTGGAAATCTCAAAATTGCTTTCAGCTTCAGATTGTTTTAACTTGCTTTCAGCAATGACTGGTCTCTTCATTAAGGAGGCATCAGAAATCATGCTTCTGTACAGTCCTTCTGCTCTAGAAGGTCATCTATCATTACAAATTCATAATAACTTGTTTTCAGCCGAACAAGACTGACACTAACAGCATAGAATACAATTGGTATTCAGGCTTTCCTGCTTTTCCCCTTGTGAGATTAAAACAAATGCTAATCTAATATGCTATAAAAATTTTTTTTCAACATCTTGAAAATCTGGATCTGTATCTGCATTCTGATGTAATATTTCCTTTATCAGCTTCAAGAAATAATTGCCAGCAATTTCTAATAACACTTTATAATTCTTATCAGTCTTGCAAATACTATTTCATATGGAGGAAGACAATGTGCAATGATTAATGTACCGGAGAGCTCCTTTGTCTCTCGGAAACAAAGATACATTGAAGAGAGTCTGACTGATCTTCAAGTTCTTTTGGATTGACTGGACTTTTCAAGTGGTAGAGTATAATATAAAAAATATTCATAAAACCTGTAATAAATGCATTACTCTTCAAATTTGTGGGTGAAAAAAACACTAAGAAAAACAGAGACTGAAGGGAAGATTGAAAATATGTACTTATGTCTAAATGTAGAAGTAATAGAAGTAATTTAGAACATCTTTTAGGAATATTCTAGTTGCAGTCATCACCATTCATTGCTTTTAAGACCATCACCATTGTATTTGTTGGTACTGGCATATTTGGAGACTACAGAGTCTGTTTCTTTTATAGAAGCTGTCCCTGTCATGTTTTTATGTATCATTTCTAATCCAGTTCTATGATTTGGGAGATTTTGTTTTACTCTTGCTATAACTCCATATAAAGTATACAAAAAATAAGAAAATAACGATTTTTCTTTGGGCAGTTGGAAGGTCTTGTAACAGTGGTGGTGTTTTGCACCACTTAATTAGTGGTTTGTCTGGAGTCTCTTCTGTCTTCACTCAGAGCCAGGATTAAAAAATACACGAAGGAAATGGAATTTCTCCTGTTCACACTTGGTTGTTTATTAAATCTTATCAGAAGTACAGAAAGTTTAGCAACACTTCTAGCCACCAGCTAGAAGTGAGCAAAATAGAAAGAGATCCAGGTAGCTACAAGGTCTCTTAAAGCTAAACAGTCCAGTAGACAAATAACACCTATATTTTTTATACTTTTAACACAATAATCAAATTCCTGTGACCCTCAGTGCAGCACTAACTGTCCAACCAGAAACTACTGCCTGAAATCATGAAGGAGGATGAGCACCAAAAGAGACACCATCCAAAATCTTCCATCTTGTCCCATACTTATTACTATGTTATAAAATCCTCACATTTAAAACCCTTCACCATATGAAAGCACACATTTCTATTTAACTACACACCCATGATTTTAACTTCATCATTGAAATTTGGAAGCTTTCTCCAAGGCCTCATGTCAAAAGCAGTGTTCTCTAGGGGCAGAGACAGAAAGCACAGAAAGCTCAAAAACCCCAAAGTTGTGGGATCTAACAGTCCCACCCTTAGTAATGAGAGTGTGTATTTCTAAGGATTCATAGAAGTCACTGAATATTGCCGTTTCCAATAGAGAAAGAGAGGCAGTTTCAATGAGTTTCAGTTATAATGTATCTAGTAGCTGCTTTTTGCTTTGACTCTCAAACATTTTTTACCAAAAATTATTTCAGGAACCTTTCTGCTGGAATACAGTAAGGCATCTATTAACTCAAAATGCTTTGGTTTCCAGGAAAGTGATTTTCTTCATAGCAACAATTCACCTGAAGTAAAATATGTTAACCTTTCTACCCATCTCCTCTTTGTCTTCATAAGCTTGTGGAAAATGTTGCCCTAAATATTTAAAGCAGCTAGTTTACTGTGGGCTCATTTTAGCTCACCCCTAAACAAGAGATATCCTTTTAGAAGTTTAGAAATATCATGAGCACTAAATTGTAGCAGCAGTTGTAGAAAAATAAATTGGGGTTAGTACCCTGTTATTCTCCCATCGTTTCCTGTGAAAGGTGTTTAGAGACTGAAAACTAATGGAGAGAAACTGTAAAACTGAAGTGTTTCAAAGTAAGGTGAAGAAGTTTAAATTAATCTTTATTTTCAGGATGCTTTCCACCTGGGCTCAGGCTATCCTCTCTGTGTGTTTAATGCCATGATTACAATTATTCTTCCACCTTGACTGAATAATGAACTCTGGTTTTCTGGTCCTAGAATAATAGCTTATGATTTTTATTTACTACTTGATCCCACTGCAGAAGATGTACATGATGTAGCTTTTATGAAAGAGTTTTTCATTCTATTTTCCCCCCCTTGTTTTCTGTTTTAGAAAAACTCTCAGTAAAGAAGATATGTTCTTAAGGGATGTTCCTCTTCTTAACATTATGGAAAAATCAGACATAGTTCTTTAGTGTGAAAAATTACTTGTGAGAATTTTGTACTCAATAGGAAGAAAACATTCTAATGTTTTCCCTTCCAAATATAAATTCTGGTCAGATGTGTATAATGGGGATTCAGTGGACATGAGAGCATACACCTCTCAATGCCTCATCATTCATCTGTACTTCTTTTTCACCACGAAGTCTCTTGAAGGATTTCATGTATGCAGTAAATCCATAACTGATTATGATCTTCTATCGAAAGCAAACACATTACCACTTCTGAGACATTTTAAAAATTAGTTATAGGGTTTGAAAAGTATTTTGCATCCATTTTCCCATTAAAAACCAATGTCTCCTTTTTGGGTTATTTAATGTTACAAGATGATATCTGACTAGCTATTTACAATGCAATTAACAGCTTGAAATTGAAATTTCCATTTCACTCCCTGCATAAGCAAGGGAGCAAACAAAATTTGTTTGCTTGTTCATTTTGGTGGAACTTACCATCAAAAAAGTTAGCATGGTGAATTTACTTTTTCTGGAAAAGAAAAAACAATTAAATATACAAAGAATATTACCCTCAATACAAACTCTGGAACATAGAGGGCACTGTTACATTAATGAAAATAATATTTTATTAACAAGACCATTTACAATTTCTTTTAATGCTAGGAACTAAAGCACCATTATGGTAGGATAGTAATAGTTATGATGTAACTGTTCCTGTCTCCAAAAAGGCAGTTCATATAAAATGCAAATGGAATCACATATGCAGTGTATTTATCAAGAATGAGTTAAAAAATAAAAATCTCTATATAGAGATCACATTTATTTATTTATTTGAGTAAGTTTTGTATTTTAGACTTGTAAATTCTGGTTTAAAATAGCCTCATAATGTCCTAATTTGCAGTGATGCATCCTTAATCTTCCTAACACATTTTAGAAAGAGTATTTACCACATAACTGATACATCGCAAAGTATATTATGCACTAAGGAAAACCCTAATCACCGTTTTACAGGTAGAGAAATGGGGTAATTCTGTGTTTTTTCAGCTGGCTTAATGAGGAGGAAGTCTACTTAGCAGTGCCATAGTTCTTCATTTCTGTTATTCCATCCTTCCCCTACTGCCCACAAGCAACAGGAGTACTGGAAGAAGAGGAGCTTTATGCAGACTGTTTTCCTGGATAGCAAGGCTTTATTCTGTGCTCTGGATGACTATGCAATTAAGAACTGCAATTGTAGGTCAGAAGACAGAAATCAGGCATCACTGGCTAGAAAGTTATTTAGAATGACTCTAATAACTCAGGCCTACATGTCATGCATTATTTTGTTTCACTGAAAAATAATCCATGCACAGGCTGAGGCATATTCATGCAGGAGGAAAGGTGCTAATGCTCCCACATCTGCTCAAAGACAGAGAAGAAAGGTAAGTCTCTTGTCAGCATCATCTTTTGTTTTGTAGCTCAGTATTATTTCATGCGTGTTTCTTTACTTAAAAGTGATGAAACTGTAAAATTCCCTCCTTTATGGAGGGAGTTTGGCAATTTTTATAGCTACCTCAGTCTAGAAACCCCCATAGCAATCGTCATATAAATCATATGAATAATATAATGTTACAAGCAAACACATTTTCTTAGCATATCACACTAATCATAGAACTAAGAAAATGGCCTGGAATCTATTTTAATTAGAGCTTTGTAAGTACCACAATATAACATACTTAGTAGCAGTGACTCTTATGCTGAAAATCAGTAACTGAGATTGGACCTGTTTGGGATTGGATTTGTTTGCATTTATTCTACTGTTTGCAGGTATTCTGGAGTTAAAAAGACTTATTCGCCTTGCACTGATTCTTATAGTAAGTTCTTAAATGGGTGTTTACTTATAGTAATTCAGTTGAAGGAGATTGCTTTTCTTCAAAGGACGATTGATTAGGAATTCAGATATAGGCCAAAATTTAAGATATATTTATGAAACCAAAATTATTGTTTAAATATTTGTCAGTTAGCTAAGGATTCTGCCACATTTGGAACATCATGCCATAAAAATTCATCAAATGTGAATTGAAAAGCTGTCAATTCTTTGATATAATTCCTATTATTAACTACTAAAATAAATCTTCTCCCAAGAACTTTGGTTTCCCTCTACACTATTATGAACTTGTAGTACCATAAGCAACAGTATTACCTTAAAACAAACTACCAAGGTTGATCCTCACCATCAAGGACAAAAGTCTACTCATCTCCGTCCAGTGCAGAAGATCTTTATATTTAATTACCTTAAAAAAAAATTTATATGCCACACAATAATATTATTCTGGAGAACACTTCTACAATTGAATGGAAACATACATATACATTGAAAGTAAGAGGAAAAAAGATGAGTTTTAACCTGAAATTTTAGAAGATTGAATATAATTGACTTTTGATTGTCATTGCAGAAATAATAACTAGGGTTCTACAGTAAATAAAAATTTTGCTTTTGCTTAAAGATGTACTAGCATGAAGCATAAATCAAACAAATCTTAGTTCAAAAGGATACTTAGAAATTATTAACAAGTGCCATTCATATTTTCAATAAAATGAACATTTGTTATAATGGCATACTACATGTTGAAAACTAGAAATTATGAATCAAATACAATCAGATGATAGTTAACCTGATTTTCCATTATGTTCTAATTTCTAAAGTAAAAAACTAATAAAAATGTCCAGGAACAGCTGTAAAAATATCACAGTTTATTGTGCTAAAGGTTATAATTCTTTTAATATCAGCTCCTGGAGAAAGGTGATTGCTAGGAAATAATTTTGAGTATTCTGATCAGGCAGTTTTCTGGACATTTCTGATAACACACATAAGTTCAAAAATTTCAAAAATAAAGTCAAAGTTACTTCCTAAATTTGAAGTTATTTATACATATGGTATTAAATCTTGTAATGTTGGCAGTATGACTTCAATTTTTAAATTGTTATTTTACATTTCTGTGGTTTTGTGTAGCAAATGCAAAAAGTAGATCTATGAAACAAAGTATGGGTATATTAGATAAATACATTTATTAAAGTGATCTTAATGTTTAATTCATACAGGTTGCAATTAATTCCAATATTTCGAAAATACATTGGCTCTTTATAGCATTTTTTGTTCTAGGTATCAAATAATATTACCTTTTTTTTTTTCTGTTTCCAAGTGTCACTTCTGCAAAAAAACCACATTCAATTTCAGGTCAGGAAGAATATTCGAAGAAACTACATAACCTAGGCTCATCTTTTGCAATTCAGAATCCTGCTTAAGAAATATTGGGAGATCTGCCAGAAACAGTGAAAAGGAATAATATTTTCTTTTATCCTGGATGGCTGTGAAATATTGGTCTCAAAATTTGACCCATCAATTTTTTTTTCATGTTATAAAGACAGGTTTTCAGGCTAATTGATGTATTTCAAATCTGCACTGCATGATGATCCTTTCAAACATGAAAAACTAAGATATCCTACCTTAACTATGTCACAAGTGTAAGACTGAGTATTTTCTTTTCAGATCTTCTGGACAAAACATGAAAGGAGTATTTCTCAAATAATAGTTTAAATCTAATTCTAGTTTTAAAAAGTCCCTGGAAGTATTTGAAGGAGCCAGATGTGTCTGGCATAGAGAGAGTTACGTGCCTGAGAGCTAATTATCTGTGTTACAGACTAGGGAGGCATGAGGAAACGTTCTTCAGGGATTTTGAAGAATTATACATTGGAACTGGCAAGCCTTTGAAAAATACAGATCTTTTTTATGACATAAATAGAAGCCACAGAGACTTCTTGGCATAAACTCAACATGCTTACAATGTACAACCTGCAATTTAAAGTTTTGTTAGAAACACCCTCCCCCAAGCTTGCCATTAAACATGCCAATTTATGGAGACAAAGACCCACAGAAAATGTATTAACTGTATCATAAATCAGGTTTTTTTTCACTTAGAGTGATCTGTCTAAATAGACAAGGAAAATAATAGTTTAAAGGCTTATGAGTTAAGTGGTCCTAAATGCTTTTATTTTTCTGAGTTTGAGTCACATTAAGGCAGTAGACTTTTTCTTTAAGGTAGCCTGTCATAGCTGATACATCTTCTGGGACAGTCCCTATGGCTCCTGTGTTCTCTTCTGCTCTTGCCAAGTCGTAATAATGTCACATTCAGAAAATCTCAACTCTGGCACCGCAATTATCACTGTTTTTCTATTCCAGTTAAATTCACAGCTCTCAACCAAACCGATTCCAAAACACTCCATGCAACAGCCTTGTCTTCTCTTTCCTTTCACATTGAACAAGCTCCTTTCCTGTTAGCAGATTTTAACAAGAAAAAATAATGGGCTTTGAGGAATGTTCGTCATAAATAAGCATGTTGAAAGGACCAGATCCGCAATTACAAAGTGTGGAAAATGAAACCTTTTTATGCAAAGGATTAGATCATGTAAGTGGGAGTTTATGGATGAGAGACAGAAGATGTACAACTATCACAATCATGTTGAACCTTCTATGCTTCTGATTGGGTTGGTTTATAGGGGCTTGCCTGGGAAAAAGATTTTGGAAAAACAGAGAAATCCCAAAAGAAATGAAAAAATGAAAACAGACACAGTTATAAGGAATACATGAAGAACAGTATTTTTCCAGATATGTTTTTATTGAATGAGGGTCACTGTTAACTTTAAGAATAAAAAATTGCAGGATAAGTTTTTATTGAAGAAGTGCTACCTCTTTTGTCTAGAACTGCAGACTTTTGAGATACTTAAGAATCAAATGCCTTTTTCTTCCCACAATATCTGTCATCCATATTTCTGACATTCTCAGTTTCTTTGACAAGCAGTAGGTATAATAGGCAAGTTTTCCATTCACATTTTCTGAAAATTGAATCTGAAAAAGGCATTAAGAAAATACCAACTATTACTATATTATTCATTTTAAGACAAAATGAGACTGGAAAATGGTTTCATACCTTTCAATTCACAGAAATACCTATCTAAATTCTTGAAGACTGATATACTACCCATTTTATCTATTTTTTTTGCCCAGAATACAATTAATTTCAAAAGAAAAAGCAACAGAGATTTTCTGTTCAGCTACTTATTTACTTTGAAATTTTTCTGAGCATTAATTAGTGCTTCTGTCAAAATACATATTTTTGCCATTCAGAGGGCATGCAAACCTCCCACACACATCCTATTGCCCCAATTCCCAGAAGATTTTGATTAGTGAAATACAATAAGATGATTTAAAAAAGCATTTGAACCACACAAATTTTTTTTTGCTATGTCATTTTTATCATTTGTGAAGTAAATTTTGGGAATTATTTTCTTTTTTTTTTTTTTTTTTCTACAGGCACATTCTCCAAACTAGAAGACTGAATATTGACAGCAAAAGTTTGATAAAATAATTTTTTCTGTACTTTTCCTTCTGACACTTGCAGACACATACTTGCAGTAGTAAAGCATCTGTTAGAGTGAACATATACAGACATTTTGTTTTATAATGAGATGATCACCGAATTATTCAATGGTTTGGGTTGGAAGGGACATTAAAGATCATCTGATTGCAGCCCTGCAGCCATGGGCAAGGACAGGTTTCTTTAGACCAGGATGCTCAAAGACCCATCCAACCTGGCTTTAAACATTTCTGGGTAAGGGCCATCCATGACTTCCCTGGGCGACTCCTTCCAGTATCTCTCTATTTTCATAGTGAACAATTTCTTCCTAATTTCTAATCTAACAGGTAAAATCATAAATCCTTGTCCTAATACTACAAGCCTTGGTAAAATGTCCCTCTCCAGCTCTCTTTCAGCCCTCTTCTCATACTGGAAAGTTCTCTAAGGTGTCCCTGGCACCTTTTTTCGTCCAGGCTGAATAATCTCAATTCTTTCAGCCTGTCTTTTAGGAGAGGTGTTCCAGCCCTCTGATCATCTTTGTGACCCTCCTCTGGACTCAGTACAGCAGTTTCACATCCTTCTTATGCTGGTGGTCACAGAGATTAATACAATGATCCAGGTGGGATCTCATGAATGGAGTAGAGAGCTAGAAAACACATCTCTTGACCTGCTAGTCAAGTTTCTTATGATGCAGCCTGGAATACAGTTGTGTTTCCAGACTGCAAGTTGTTTTGAGCTTCTCAGCAAGCAAAACCCCTATGTCTTTCTCCTCAGTGCTGATCTCAACCCATTCTTCAGCCAATTTTTATTTTTGGTATGGGACTGTGCCTTGTTGAACTTCATGAAGTTATCACAGGCTCACTTTTCAGTCCTGTCAAGGTCCATCTGATGGCATCCCCTTCCTCCGGAATGTGGACAGCACCTCACAGCATGATGCAATCAGCAAATTTGACTGAGGGGGAACTAATCCCACTGTCCAGGTTGCCAACAAATAGATTAAATGTCATAAATCCAAATACTGATCCCTGAGGACTGTCGCTAGTCACTGCTCTCTGCTTAGACATTGAGCATTGACCAACACTGTAATCCCAATACAGAAGGTCACCAAATTCGTCAAACAAAATTTGCCCATAATGAAGCCGTGCTGACTGACTTCAATGACCTCAGTATTTTCCATATACCTTAGCATGACTTCCATAACAAACACTTCAAAAGTATAGAATTATCACTAAATGAAACAGACAAATTTCCAAATTTTCCTATAGAAACCTTCAAAGACATGAGAAAAGTATAAAGCACAGTACTGGAGAAAGAGACAGTGCCTAGTTGACTAAAACACACATCTTTAGTATCTATTTAATGAATTTCTTGAAGAGCTTCAACAATCTGTTATACAAATTAAATAAATCACAGGATATTTTTATATAAAGAAGTAAAAAATTCCTTGCTGCCTGACTTGTATTTCTACTGTATTGAGCCCTGAATTTTTCTGATAGTTTTTATTCTGTATTTCCTTCATCCACCTAGCTTCATGTTGTTATGACTGCTCTCTCTTAGGAGAGCTAGCACAGCTTGCGGCAGACAGAATTGTTTCCACAAAAATGCCCTGAAGTACTGTGCAGTAACAGATGTGTGACACAATTGTAGTGCTTAATCTGAATGCCTGAAAATCGCGCGACTGAGAGAAAAATGCCAGACACATCCTCTAGTATGTGCCATTGCACAAGTGGGCAACAGGGGAGACTGTCACTGCCATGCTAATGGACAGTGCCCTCACTCAAAAATTGAGGACACCTCAGCTTGAGATAACACAAAGGGAGGCAAGAATATCTAGAAAATGTTGTAAAGAGAGTTCCAGATTAAGTATGACTGTTTTATGTTATTGTTATTCAATCCGCTGGTTTAGTAAGAAATAAGACTTCCATTTTTAGCATGTTCTTCTGACTTTGGGAGATGTGTTTCTCCTTAGAAATACTCCTCTTTCTTTTCCTATCAGCTTTACCCTTAAAAAGCTTTCCTTTGTCCTCTTCTTTTTTAATTTTAAGAAAATTATAGTTAAAGTAGAAATAGCTAAAAAGAAGTAGAAGAAATTCATTTTCCTTCTACTGACATCATTTCCCCTACTTTTAAAATGAAGTACTGAAATATATTGATTTTTAATTTTTTTTTCCATTTTAGAACTCTGATCATAATTAGTGTTAACTTTCTTCAGATACAAAGACAGCCATCCAACACTATTGATACTCTTCTCTACAACCCCAGCTCAAATCACACTACAGAATGGATGGAGAATACCAGGTTCTCCGTCAGGAACCCATGGGTTCTCTTCACTTCTGGATGATGCAATTTCCAGCTCCATGATAAAATTTTAATTGCCCTGGTATCTCCTTTTCCATCCTTTCTTAAACAACAACCATTCCTTGTTGAAAACATGTCTGAATCTCTTGTTTTCTCTAATTTGTCTATTTTCCTCTGACTTTTCACTGGCAAATTGAGTTTTCTTTTTGTATTACCTCATAGTCTCTAGGAAGGGTGAGTCTAGGAAGGATGAGTTTAGCTATTGAATTTTTTTTTTGACACAATACTTTCTTCTAGCCACAACTTCCTAAGTAACTATGTATTCCCAAGGTATTTCTATTATCTGTGCTCACAGGGCACTCACATCAGCCTCAGTAACTCTTGGAATCAAATACTGATGTCTCACAAAAACCACAGTTGGAATGTTGTGATGTAACAGGTGCATAATTTTAGATTTTGGCTTCAGGTATGGTCAATATATTGCTTGCATCCAAAACTAAGCTGGTCACTGAATTACATGGGGTTGTTCCTGGATAATTTTAAACTGTAGAATAATGAGTATAGAGTAAATCACAAATGCATATCTAATCTGAATTTGCAGATCATGATAAAAATATGGACAATTTGCAAACTTGGAGCATAATGACTAGTCATTGGCTGGATATTCATAGGTACTGTAGTTTGCAAAGTTTTGAGAATTTTAACTGGGGTCTTGGGGATTAGGATTTGCATGTGTTTTGGTCACAGGGTGGTTTTATAGTAATTCGCATTCTGTGAATGTGTATGTGAATACAAATGTTTAATAATAAACTTACAAGAGCCTGAAAAAATAAAAATTTAAAAACACCCTGGCAGTTGAAAACACACTGTTTTTTAAATGCACAGAAGCTTTTGATCCTATTGAGAGCTGTATTAAAGTTAATATAGGAATTCTTCTGTATTTCACTGAACACTTGTTCCATTGCAAACTTACTTTCAAAGATATTACAGTTTTCTACCTTCAAATATTAAAGGTACAATTTGAAGTTTCATGTAATGACATTTTAAATTCAATGCAATTTGCAGAAGTCTGATAGTTCAAGTTTATTAAGTTTTAGCCCAGTCCCAGTTTTCTGTCCTTTTTGTGTCTTGTATATTGAGTTTGGCAGTGACAACTCTGCAAATATGTAAGTGCACATACGTGTATCTCCAAAACAAAAAAAGACAAATTAATAGTTTATTTATGGTCATTTTATTTTCAGTCTAATAAAGAAGGCTGCAATTTCCCATTCAAGTGTCAACCAAATTTTCACAAATCTGAGGAAACAATGGTTATGAAAATGTTAGACCAAGTCACTAATGGGACAGTTAGATCATTACAGACTTTTTCTTTAAAACACTTAAACTAATTACAGTCTTCAAACCTATACACTAATACAGATCTGAGACAAGGGACTAGATATGAAATAGCTCTTCACACATGCCAGCAATACTCTTTAATACTTGAAGAGTATTAAATAGCTCTTCACACATGATGGCATAATACTGTAGAAGTCTGATATATTCTAGAATCATTGCCTTTGTGTCCAATTCAACAGAGAGAAGGAAGAAAAGCAATTACCTCAATTTTAGCCATGACAAAAGGAAGCAGCACTGCAGAAGGTTGATTATAACCACATTGACTGCATGAAAGTTGATGGGATCTATACTCTTTTGTCAGACTGAAACAGATACAGTAGTTTCACTTCTTGAATTTTTAGACATCATAATGGGGCTGGAGAGCATTTACACGTGAAAGAGGGAAACCTAAAATTGTGTGTGAGAATGTATCAGATGCACTGGCCAGAGAAATAACTTTAGAGACCAAATAATAATTTAAATTTTACATGCCTTTTGTTTTGTGAATGCTCCTTCCCTTTCGGAAAGTTTACTGTTATTGGTTATGTAGATAAATTGCAGGTTTTCTTGCTGAAATATATTCCTCTGAAATCTTGTTACCTCTACCAAAATTATTCCCACTAATAATGTTTATCCAAAAGACCAGATGAAAATATGCTGTGTGCTTAATTTTTTGCAGCAGGAAACTGTTACACCCCTGGAAAGAGTGCCTGTTCTCTGCTGTGACCTTATGCTGTCATGTTTAGGTCAGGGGGAAATAACACCATGGATGTTACCTTTTCCCAACTCTTTGTTTCCAGGATCCACATCTTTGTTTTTCACCTCCTGCAATATATTTAGGGCAGAGATAGGAGGCACATGTTCTTGTTAAAGGAGCCAAAAATTTTCTGCTGCATGAAGTACAGGGCTTTTCTTTCCCACAGCCTCTAGTTTTGTAATCTCGTACCTTACTTTTAATGACTTTCAAGGGTATACATAGAGCCTCTGATCAAAAGAAAGATCTTCCTAAATATCAGCCTAGTAATCTTGTATTGGGCCCTATATTTTTGGAATGCACAATTTTCTGAATATTTTACATGTTAAATGTGTTTGTTTTAAAGACTTGAATAATTGTTTTAATAAAATATGTATTTCAGTTGACAGCAACAAGTAATTTTTAAAGGCAAAGAAACTTGATTTTTGTTTTGGGTTTTAAATTTCTCTTTAATAACTGAAAGTGAAACAATTCTGGTTATTGGTATAACATTGAAATTACTAAGACAGTTTTATCTAGTGTATATAGTGCTTTTATCTGTTTTACTTTCTGTGTTTTTCTTGCAGCACCTTTTGATATAATAATTTTCTTATCTTTGGATAAACAGGATTTTTGTGTCTTGTATATGCCAATTGTATGTACAGGAACAGTCCATTCAATTTTAATGATAAGTATCAGTTTCTAACTATGATAAGACTATTCTGTGGTTGAGCTGTTCATTATAACCAGAACAATATAATACCTCAGAAAAAAAGGTGAAAAGAATAAGACTTTTATTCAAGTGCCTTTTTATTATAAGTAGGTTCTTTTAAAGCAACTCCTTCCTCTCTCTTTCTTACTCTGATGGCAGAAATGTGCTAGAGTACAATTTAGCATTTTAAACACTCTGTGAATTTTCTTTCATTCCTACAGTTCTGTTCTGCCAAACAGCACACACCTGAAACTTCTCTGTTCATTGGTACATTTCAAAGACTAAGAAACTGTAGAATGTTTTAAGGATGACAAGATCTAATTCAGATTTGACAATCTCTTCCCAGATCATGACACTTCTCTACCACCAAGTCTTTATTCTGGATGAGAATTTATCACTGAGATGGCAAGGTTCACAAAGAGTGTCATAAAAGTTTGTACTCAACAAGGAGAGGAATATTGGAAAGTGGAAGGTAGTGTAAAACAAATTGTCTTTTCTGAGCAGTTTCTGTATGCAAATTCTTCTGTACTATAAATTGATTTACATTTTGGTAGCAATAGACTATAAATCCTTAGAAACAACATGAAGTACATTAGGGTTTTCATTTCATGTTGTGTGAGTTTATTTCACTAGAAGTGAATTCTTTTCAGACAATTTCCTCGTCATTCATATCATAGTGTGATTCACAGTGTCTTCATATTTCTTTTAATAAGTTGAAGAGATAATAAAAGAAAATTAATTTATGTATTTCTTTCTTTCCTCCATGAAGGAAGACAGTACAAGACTAGAGTGCTGCAGAAATCAGGTGAAGAGCTTTAATACTAAGCAGTGAAGCTTAGAACAGCTTATTATGATTTTGGTAGATGAGATTAATTTAATATCTCTTTTTTGGATGTCCTTCATATGTTTTCTTAGTATGAAAGAAAGCACAGACGATACAGTATATAAAAATTACAGATAGAGGGTATTGATGAGGGTTAAACTAAATCTTGATTACTGACTCCATATTTTAATGCATTTCTGACCAAGAAACATCTCAGAGTTTGAGTCACTCCTTTTGCTGTTCCTTCCACAACCTCTCTCAACAACCATCATAGAAGCCCATCTGCCACAGATTCACACAATCATTTAGATTGGAAAAGAGCTATAAAATCATCCTCCCAACAGTTAATCTACAGCTCAGGATGACAATATTATTTGGTGCTGAGTCTGGCAAGTACACAAAGGGTCTTTAACATTTTTTTTCTTCTTTTCTTTCGTATCAGCTCTGCAACACTTATCATACTTCATAGTGAAGTAAAGCTTTAAGGCATCATAAAAATTAGAGGCATCTTTAAATCATGACCATGCCTTGTTTTGGCAAAAACTGTTATTCAGATATCGACTCTGGTAAAATAAAACTGTTCTTCTTAGAATACTGTCCTGGTTCAAGCCAAGATAGAATTACAGAGTTATTCTGTACCACTGCATGTCCTTGGTGGGCACAGGGAGAAGGGATTCTCTTTCTTCTGAGGAGAGTGGGTTCCTTCCAATTGAGAGAATGTGATGGAGTGTCTATTATCAGGGATGTTTTTCCTGACGAGTAATTTTTTTCTCATACCTTTTGTTATTAATTTTTTGCTGCTATTGTTTATTTTCTTATGCCATTGCTGTTTCCAGTAATTTTTTCTTATCTCAACCAGAGATCTTTGCCTTTTGTACCTCCAATTCTCGACTTCGTCCCCCTACAGGAGGAAAGGGAGGGAAAAGGGGAGCAGGGGAGCAGTGTGTGGTTTGGAGAGACTCGGTAGGGGCACTGAATTGGGGGATACCATTCCTAAATCATGAAAAATAGGGTAATATATTAATATTCTAAGCTCAAAACCTTTAGCTTGCTCATACCGGTCTCCTGCCAGGTCTATATAAGGTCTATGTAAGTTTTAATATTTCCACAGCTTAAAATCCATGACACATTTGACCTGTAGGAAACAGTGAGTGTCCCTTGCACAGTTAACAGTTGCAAAAATAAAGCTTGACTCCAGAACAGACATCTCCCATTGAATGCCTATTACCTGCTTTGGGAAAATCAGCTGGACAGTAAGAATCTAAATGAAAACAGAAGGAAAATTCTAAAATGCAGAATATATAACACATCTCTGTGGTAAGAACCATGAAGATGTGTTACTGATCAAAAGGATGACTGCATTCAGCCAGGACACAGTTGTTTGTTTTTCTTTTTTTCCAACTGCCATTCGAAGCTGTTGACTGCAGTCAGACAGGAGAAATCTGTTTCTTTGGCTTGCATTCCACATAAGGCATAGCATTGACTGGCACTGAAAAATAGCCAGGAGATGGAATTTGGCCCCAGTAGGTATGCATTTCTTGCAGTTGTTCACGGAAGTACTAGATGGAAGAGTGAGAATTTTTCAATAAATCAGGAATAGGTCCTGTCCCCCTTTTCATTAGGTCCTGTTCCTGACCAACAATGAAAGTATCCTCTTGTGAAAATCAACCATTTTTTCTGTTCTTCAAAGTATGAATTTTACCTCACTCATTCTTGATAGTTTTTGAATAGCCCTTCCTCAAAAATGAAAAATCAAAGAGGTAAAAGTGAATGTTTTTATCCATTGATGCAAGACAGAATTCTTCTTCATTATGGTCCTCAACAAATTACTGGCAGTGACATTTACAGATTTTTGTAACAAACTCCTTCACATTTGTTTTTTCAAATAAAATCAGTGGAATCAAAAAGTCCATCAAAAAAGTGTCTGGTACAGGTAATAGTAGCCATATGATATACAAAACTTAAAGGATCTCATTGGTCTATCTCTATCCTCAAATTCAGAACTGTCTTCAGTGGTTTCTTCCAAACTCCTAACAGGACTCCAGGGCAAGGTACCAGATCTGCAGTCATATACTGCAGCTTCTGTGGGCTAAGAGAACTATCTTCATATTTAAGGTAATAATTTGTTATTAGGCTAGTGAAAGAATAGTCAAACTATTAAAAAAATTACTTGATTTACAATAAAAGCAATCAAATTGGATAATTATTGCAAGAAAAATATAGCTTTAATGAAATATTTAATGTTGATATACACAAAGTTTTTTTGTATCTGATAGTTTCTTAGGGGGTATGCTCACACGTCCAGTGTTTCTGTGGGTACTGAGGTTGATGGGACCAGTCTTGGAAGAAGCAGGTGGCAAAGATTTGAGCTGAGTTGCCAATATCCAAAAACTGTCCACTGTCCAACTGTCCAACAGAAACTTGACACTGTTATGTTCTTTTTATTCATGCTGGGATGTGTCACTTCCAAATTGATTGTGTCTCCTCAGCGTTGGAGCAGTACAAGAAACAGGAAAGGCCTTGACTGTATAAGCACTACTCAACAACAGTGAAAACATCTCTGTATTATCAACACTGTTTTTAGCAAAACCAAAACAGACCCTCATACTGTGAAGAAAATTAACTCTACCACAGGCAAAACTAGCACATGAATGAATCGCCAAATGAACAGTTGTCTTCTCACCATGACCAACTCCCACTTTTGAAAAGGAGGTAGCTCTTCCTCTGCTGCTCTCCTGGCTTGGCTCAAGTGGAACACTGTTACAAAGGAAACTTTTAAAGTTTCATTATTAATGCAAGCTATGGACTGAAATTTGGTAACGAAGCAAGAAAAATATCAGAAATTTCAACACAGGATCTTAACTAAGCTGGAGATAGAAATAGACAATTTGAAGTCAACTGCTTCTTAAGTTCCATTCAGTAATAAAATACATAAAAATCTATGTAAAATTCCAGACTGAAAGATTTTCTGTAGTTTGCTACCACATTGAATTGTCATTACATCAACCAAGAGCAGCAACCANTTAAAAAAAAAAAAAAAAAAAAAAGTTATTATTCCCTTGTATATTTGCTTTGTTTCTAGAAGTATTACATGTCTACATAGGCAATAAAACTGGTTATATACTACATTCAATTAAAAAGCTGTGCAATAACAAACCAAGCAAAGAACTAGAATAGAAAAACAAGCCAACTCCATAACTTAAAATAGATACATGTCAACCCAGAACGTACTTTTTGGCTAAATTTCTAGTAACAGCATACTATTTCAAAGTAGTATTTCCTACTTCAAGGTGTCTGAAAGGAGACTGCCTTAGCAGTATGCTCTAAACACTTTTCTTCTCCTTGCCTTCCAGTGTCCTGTGTGTATATCCAATTAATGTTTTATGGTTTGCAGGCACTCCCTTCTTATCCATCGATATTTATGTTGTGATGCTCAGTTTAGGAACAATCACACTGAAATTGGTACAGTCTTTTGAAATTCTGGTAAATTCCCAGAAACAGCAATCAACAATCCAAAAACAGAAAAGAAAAAGCGAAACTTAGTGTGTACTAGCATACTTCATCCCTTTCAGGTAGTATTTTAGCACTGGAAATAGGCAAATGAAAGAGTAAGTTTGAGATATTGCATTAGTAGGAAAGGCATAAAAAGAAACACATTTTGCTCTGTAAAAATCCCACCTGAATATTAAAGGAAAGTGCAGTCATTCACCTAGGGCTTTTCTGGGCTACTGGCCTCACATGATCCTTTAAGGAACAACTATGTCCTGGAAATGCTGGAAAATTTATTGTAAATCTTTCTTCTGTTTTTAGCATTGGTCTTCCATCCCTAAATTGATGAACAATTATCTTTTGTCTTTCTGCAATCCTATATAGTTCTTGGATGATGAAATGGTTGCAGTGGTGTGGAAAAAATGGGGAAAATGGAAGTCAGTTTTACACTTGCAAATTTGTTCCACATTGCATTTCCTCACATGCTCATATATTGCACATATTCATAAGCTTTCTGGAAAAGAGGTGAGTAGTGAGGTGATAAAGTTTTCTGGGAGCATTAAATTATTCAGGGTAGTAAAAGCAAAATCTGGTAGTGAAAAGTTGCACAAGTTTACAATACTGAAAGAGCAGTAAAAGATGATATTCAGTGGTGATAAATGTGGAATAATGAGCAGATGGAAAAACATCTATTTATATAAACAATGAAAGAACCTAAATAACTTATTAACATTCAGGAAAGTGATTCCAGAATAATTATAGACAATTCTAAAAAAATATCAGACTCATACTAGGAAGTGCTCAAAAAACCTGAATATAGCATTTTGAATAACTAAGAAATGAATAAAAATATTTTAAGAGTATATTTAAAGAAACAGGTAAACACTTTGCAGTTCTGTTTCTCCTTCTAGTATCAGTGAAGTATATGAAAAAAGGCTATGGTATAAAGAATAATAGAACTTATGGAATAGGAGGTTTTTTGTGCAAACAGTCTCTATAGATAGAGAAAGAGGAACTGGAATTAGTCAATGAAGGCCTGAGTGAATTGGAAGATGTGCATAAGCACATCAAAAGAATTTCCTAGGAGCTAGATGCTACAGAGAACAAAAGGCAGTACTTTTTGCACAAATCATCTGAATTGTGAAACTTGTTGCTACAGGATGTCATAATGACAGAAATACAAATAGGTTAATAAAATAGAAATCTGTGAAAGGAGAATGCATGCAAGCAACCTATTATACAGACTGTGATGTACTCTAAGTAAGTTTATTTTAACTTACCATATTCATCACCTGAAGTCTTCATGGTCCTGTATGAGTAAGGTTTTCATTTTCTTTACTGGTAGCAGGCTTAGAACTCTTCCACTGATGAGTTGAAAAATTCACAACAATGATTTCAGAGATATTAGAAGAACATTTTCTTCGTGGGTTGGAGTTTGAATCTAAAGTGCCAAACAAGAAAATTTATTTATTTATTTATTTGTTTGTTTGTATATTTATTTATTAAAATTCCATAAGACATTAAGCAAATGCCTATTTGGACAGAGAACCAAGGTGAAAAATTAATACCAATGGTTGCTGAGGAGCATAGTGAAGGTATCTCAGTGTGCAGCTGCAGTGTGAGCTACAAGTTGAGCTCTGGGCATCAGGAGCCCCAGAAGAGGAGCCATGAACTGCCAGCTCTTTGCATAAAATGGTCCAGGGACCTGTGGCACAACCAGAGGACCAGAAGACACTCAGAGACACAGCAGGAGCCGATGACCCTAGACATTCCCATGTTTAGACTCCAAGGCTATAAAAGAGTTTCCTTTATTCCTCAGAGGTACCTAGCTTGAGCTGTTATCTGGTTATTCAGTTATTTCATCACAATTAAAATATTTTAAGGATCTGAACATCTGAGACTCTGCCATGGGAGTGGAGGTGGGGTCAAACTGGTAAGGACACCCAATCTGAATGTGTGAGTGTGGTGCATGCAGCCATGGAAGGCCTTTGGTCCCAAGTCAGACAGTGAGGGCTGTGACTGCCAGAGTGGCACCTGGATGGTTGGAGAGGAAAACTACCTCCTTAATGAGGTGTAGAAATTATAAACTGAGTTTTAAAACTGAATATTTATTTATTTATTTTATATATATATATACATATATATACATATGTATATAT
>PYHW01010552.1:278757-293773 GCA_013186435.1 Turdus rufiventris
GCTGCCACGGCACTACCAGCCCCCCCCACGGCTCACGGCTCGCACTTCCGGGGTGGCAAATGTTGCAACTTTGTACTTCATATAAGGCTCACTGGACTATAAGGTGCACTTCTGGGTTTGGGGAAAAACTTTAGTCAAAAGGGTGCACCTTATAGTCATGAAATTACTGTACATCCATGTAGATAGTGCCAGTCACTGAAAGCTGTGTGCATAATGCTGTGTTCAGGTTCAGAATATTAGACATCATGTACCCAGGCATAGTGACACCCAAGAACAAGAGCACTTCATTTTTACTGCTGATTTAATTAGCATTAAAATATTCCCAGCAAAACAATGAGCAGAGCAGATATATTCTAGGAGTAAGTATAGACAACTATGGTTATTTGTTTTATAGAAATTTTGATATGTTGTAAAACAATTAATGTTGATTCCACTGTCACACATAGATGCCTTCATTTTCTAGTTTATCTTTGAAACCTAGTCACTATATCTCTGGACATGAAGCAAGGAAATTCCACTATCACCTACCACTGAGCAAAAAAAGATGGACGTAGCAGAAAACAGAGATAGTGATCTCACAAGGTTTAATATGACAAATATCTACACTACAAATCTGCAGAATGTACAGCAAGCTAGAGTCAAAGTCATCAGAACTTAAAACTGCAATGGGACTCTGAGGTAAAGCACGCTGCAGTGAATTTATCTTAATAATTCTAACTAGTTTTTCGGCAATGTGGGGAGTTTTGAATTACTTTGAGCATGCTTGCTTTGAGCAGTGAATAGAGGAAAACTCTTCCCTATTCCAGGCTCCATTCCAGTAGCTACCTTGGAGAAAGTTATGTCAACATCTATGATCTTGGAAACTACAAGCAGATTGCACATTGTTGTACCATATTATTCTCAATGCTTGTGGTTCAACCTGGTTGAAAAGTTCATCCATGAATACCTGACTTAGCCAGTGCTTGCAAGACCCACCTGGTCTTTTCATTTAAAATGCGTATACCTGAACAACCTGAGAATTTTTAGGTCCACCAAATTTATACTTGATCAAAAACTGAGGAAATTACCTGCTGGAAGTAAAACTTTAAAATACTTATAAATTGAATTCCCCCTTTTTCATGCATCCTGTCAGAATGGCCTCATTTGAATTCATATCTCACCCACCAGTTTTGAGTAGTTTAGGTTTAGTTGAGAGAAGGCTTTGGGGTCCCCTAATTCAAGTACCTGAAGGGAGCCTACAAGTAAGATGGAGAGAAACTTTTTACAAAGGGATGTGGTGGAATGCCTTCAAAGTGAAAGAGATGAGGTTTAAATGTTAGGAAGAAATTCTTTACTGTGGGAAATGTGAGGCACTGGAACAGGTTGCTCAGAGAAGTTGGGGATATCCCATCCCTGGGAGTCCAAGCCAAGTCACAAGAACAACCTGGTCTAGGGGAGGGGGCCCCTGCCCAAGGCAGGGGGGTTGGAAGAAGATGATCTTTGAGGACCCTTTCCAACCCACACTATTCAATGATTCTATGATTCCGCAAAACAGTCAGTAAGCAAACATTCCTTTCAGCCTGTCTTTCCTGACCTCAGCATCAGAGTGTTCCTTTAGGGTATTTCTTTTTCCCCCCTGTAGCTAAAATACTTTGTTTAAAATATTTGAATATGTAACTGAAAAAGTTTGCTTGGGTAAATTGCTGGGTTTTCCCCATATCTCCTGCTAATAATAAAGATCCAGAAATAGCGACATCTTGATTTTTTTTTCCAAAATAATTCACAGGACATGAAATTTCAGCTAATCAAAACAGCCACTCCGCAGAGAAATAAAATGTCCTTCAATACTAAATTGAATACATTTGATATGAGATGACTTGTCCATCACATAAACCCTTATTTCACAAATTCCAGTGGACAGAAATAACTTAAACATTCCTATTTCTCACTCAAATAGCAGGTATTTATAAAATATAACTCACTGAGGCAGAAATACAGGCACTGGGTTAGAAAATGGTTGCTAATTTTTAGACATCACCCTGTATTCTTGCTAAAGCCTGAGAGCTTCATTTACCTTAATTGGATAAGATTTTTCTGGTTACTAATATTCTGACCATGTTGGTAGCTTCAACATAATCTGTCGTGCCTTGCTATTGACTTGAGAACAGAACTGATATGGTTGATGCAGATTGAGGCAATGATGAGTAAAAAGATTCAAATTTACCTACTAACATTAAAAAAACCCACAGGTGCCAGGTGCAAGTTTATCATCCTAAAAAATATTCTGCATTAGAACAAGGTCAGCTGAGAAATATGCCCCTTGAGGAATCTTCTCTTCACTGACTCTTATATTCCTGGATTGTAATGAGCACTGAATTCCTATCAACACAACTACTAAGGAATATAAATTCCATATTACAAATTTATAATGGGAAAACAACCTGGGGATGAAACTCCTGTGGGGAAAAAAAAACCCAAACAACAAAACCAAAAGTAAAAAACAGTGTATTAATTCCCTAAAGCTGTATTTTTATTTAGCATTAGTAATTTTGAAAGTTCCTTAACAGGGGTAGAAATAGTTATGAAGGATTCTGTCAGGCTATGTGGCTATGATAGTTCACTGGTGAAACTTTTAGCATACATATATTCCTAGATGAAATCACAAAGGATTTGTTCACTTTTTTCTGTGAAAAAGTACTGATATTTCTGTTCAGTTCTATACTATTACTCTTGATGACTTCCTGCAATATTAATCAACAATAGAAACAATAGAAATCAATACAGCTTTGAAATATTGCCATGCAATACCAAAATAAACATGTAAAAAGCCAGTCTATGCAGTGTACCTCTAAATGCTTTTGAGAATTGTATTAGCATGGCAGAGTAACAGACTTTTGCTCTGTAGGCAGTCAAGGCTACACATTTGATATGGTTTGTTTGGTGGCAACTGATACTTTCTCTTAATGTTTCTATTAAAGTATTAGGAGTGGATTCAGATCACAGATACTGTGGTGAACATCTGGCATAACTCCACAGGGAATCTTTGGAGTTATTCTAATTTATATTGGTGTCACCTGGTGTCATGTTGATAAAAATTTGGTCTTATAATCCTCCTCCATTCCCCAAATTGTTTGAGCTTGCAGCATTGTTGCTATCAAGAAATTTTATGCAGATATTTATTTTTTCTCAAATTCTCATGTTCTCAGCAAATCTTTGACTTTGTAAGGATATAATGGAAAGATTTTATTTAACCAAGAAAAAAACCCCATAACTCTGGAGAAACCTTAAGCATAGTGCATAAATAATAATCCAGGTGTCTTTCTGATGCAATTGTATGGTATAATTTCTGATAAATATAGCTCATGTTAGTAGACTGTAGTCCTGTTAGTGGCCAAATTCACTAAAACAAAGCCATGTGTTGTTGCAATACAGTAAAATCTCAGAGACCACTCTCAACAATAAAGTAGTTGAGTAGGTAAAGAAAACAAGGATAAAAATACCAAGAGTCTACTACAAGTATAGATTGTCTGATGGATTTTAACATTTTATGTCTTCAGTTATTACTTTATTTCTAGATTTTTGGATGTAGGCTACATCCCTCTGCATATTATGGAAAGGTTTCCATCGGCCACACTTGCAATTAATATTTTATGTTGATAATTCAAGCAGATTTTGCTTCCTTCTCTAGAAGAGTAAGGTCAAAAGTTTCTGTGACTGGGCAATAAATGCCTGCTATGGAAGAAGTCTTGGAGGAAATGGGTATAGGAGGTGTATTCATGAGTTCCAAGGTAGAAAAGCACAGAAAGAGATCAGAACTGTCGAATGGAAAGCTGGACTTAGCTCAAAACAAACCACAGGGTGACTTTTTTTTAGACATTTATCTAAATAAATGTCTGTATTAGTTGATTGGATCAACAATTATCAAGAGTTGAGTGAGTGTATCAGTTGTATAAATGGTTTTTCCAGTGTTAACCAAGAGGCTTGGTTAATGAATGGTGAATGGTTGGTGAATGTCTTCTTGGATTAGCATGAGACAATCAGAGAACCACAGAATGAGTTGGAAGGGACCCACAAGGACAACTGAGTGCAGCTTCCAGCCCTGCACAGCACCATCCCCAAGAGAAGAGCATACATGGCTAAGCCCATCCCACTGTAAAATCAACCAACCCATGGAATGGACTTTGGAAGAGAGCAATAGGCTTGAGCTGGCTTCAACACACGTATTTCTTCTTGGTGGCATGGACATCCAGTGTCATGACAGTGAACATAATGAGACCATTAACAAGAATAATATTTTTACTGTGCCTATTGCCTTTGCTATCGTCATTGTAATTTCAGTACTCTGATATATCTCTTGAATAAGTCAAAAACCTGTGTAATATCAAATATATACATGTAAGTGAACTTTTTGTTAAACATTAAACTCTGTCCATGTGGAATATCAAAAGTTAACCTTGTCCATTCAACTACATTTTTTGCATCAAAATCTGGTTTCAGAGATGAGTTGGGGGTGTGCTAAGCCACTTGCCAAAGGGCTCTCTGTCTCATGAAGCACTGACGGCGCAATCCCACTGCTCACAGCACAAATGTTAGCCTTCCAATTTTTAAAATAGCATAGAGTAGCAAATAATAACATTAGACTTTCTCAAAACCTGCTATTTCTGGAAATATGTGATCTTTTTCCAGAAGCTCAAAGAGGATGTTGCTCAGAGCTTGTGACAGGGAAGACTCTCAGTTGTCCTGATCTCTTTATTTTTTTTTTCCCTTTTATATGCCATGAACTGCTGCTAAATGAAAATGCTCTCTTCTCTCCTCTCTGTCTTCTTGGTAAACCAGCTCGTGTTCTCCATATGTTAGCTTTCCTAATATCCTCCTTTCTGCTCAATGTTTCTTGTATGATTTCTTTTTGCTTCACCCCTACAGCAATTGGTTTTTCATAAAACTTTCTGCATACTTCCCAGTGAGGATTAAATAATGAAAGCTGCATTTATTCCTGGCAGATTATGTTGATTATTATAAAACAAAACAAAACAAAACATTTTTTTTTTCTCAAATGTCATACTCTTCATGAAATCTTTTAGTGAAATGAGCTTTAGAAACTCTCCTGCAATAAACCAGTGTATACAGCTGTGATGTTGCTTGCTCGTACAAAGGAGATGAAACAAAATGGTGTTTGGAGTTCTCGTTTACATACATTAATCTGTTTCTTTCTATTTCTTTTCAGAAAGTGCTTGATTTATGTTTAAACAGTTTGCAGCCTGCTACAGTGGCATGCCATATTTCTGATACAATAGTGTGCATAATGTATTCTTTGACAGTATGTTTACTGTAATGTATGAGGAAATGCTATTTATTCATACAGCCACTTATAAGAAAGTCTGTCATTTCTGAAATAAAAGCTAATGATAAATAATGTCACTTATGCACATGCATCCAAAATTAAATACAAGTCCCTGTAATTTCAAGAAGGTCACCATACCTCAGCTATACTACCATTCAGTGTAAAATTACTTCTTTAGAAGGTAAATGATCCCTGCCAATTTTCACTTAAATGTTAAACTGTTACCTTCTTGTATTTAACAAAACACTAAACTGACAGAGAAAAAAGAAGAAATTTATAGAAATGTTCATTCCAGTGATCACAGTTTTGATGGGTTATGTGGGCTGCAAGACAAACCCCTTTAAGGAAGCCAAATTATTTTAATTGACATGTTTCCTTTAATCATCTGTCATTAAGAAAATCACTGTTTCAAGACATCACACTGCGTAATATGAGAAATACTAATCAAATTTATATGAATTCCACACAATGTAAAATTACTTTAGCTTTCCTATCTGAAATATTATTAAATTTTATTCTTTAAAATAATATATTTTTGCCTAAATTTCGACGTGTGCAGTGGGTATTTATGATACTGGGATAGGTTTATATTTTTAAAAGCAGGCCTAAATTATGAAGTAAACAAGGTCTGAGCCAGATGCTTAAATTTGTTCTTGTAGTCAATGAAGAAATAAGGGTAATTTCAGCACAAAACACTTTCAGTCTTATCAATCTTTACAACTACTGGCAAGGAGGTTGCAGCAAGGTGAATGTTAGTCTCTTTTCCAAATAACATGTAATAGCACTAGAGGAAATTACCTCAGTGGCACCAGGGGAAGTTTAGATTGGATATGAAAAATTCCTTCATAAAATAGGGTTGACCAGGCTGACCAGGGGGTCAGAAAAAAATTTCTTTCAGAAGTGATGGACTAATGTTTACTGATTATTTAAAAAAAAAAATCTACAGACAAAAATTTAAACTGCATATTAAATTGTGTTTATTTCAGTACTGAGAGAGAAAATTTCAGTTTATGGCAAAATAGCAAGAGCCCAAATAATAGAACAGTAATTAAATTAATATAGAACACAGTTTATTTCAAAGAGGAATATAAATAAACTTAGTCCAGAAAAGTTTTCAATTTGCAAATAATTGCTTTACATAGGCAGATTTCATACTTCTACCAGTGCTTTCTTAATATATCAAGAATTGATAGAACACAAGCCTTTATTGTTTTTTTCTTTTAAACTGTTAAATATATTGCAAAATCACTCTGTTCTCTGATAAAAAAATATTTAGAGGGAGAGGTGTTTTTCAAAATGTCTAAATGGATTATTTTCAGGACCAGTAGAGGAAGTTATTTTTTGCATCTTTTTTAAGAGTCTTTATCCCTCATGTACTCTGTGAACCTTCTCTGCAATTTCATATTCACTAGCAAGTGTGTTTTATCAATACATTGAGCTGGAAACTTCAAAGAAATTAGAATATGCTCTTGTTGACAGAGCATGATGTGAAAAGGTAGCATTGCATCATTTTTGTCATAAAGATACAGTTCTATCCCATCACAATGGGGAGATATATAATTTCTATATAAATTTATTTTCTCTGTCAGAAATAAAGAGTGTGGTGACAAGTACAATATAAAGACAGGTTTCTTATTACCTATTGTTTGTTATCCAAGCCCCTTGTTCTCAGTAGAGGCCTCTCTGGAATCAATTCATGCCAGCCTAAGAGAAGATGGAAGGAGCAATGATCTCTCTGGAGGATGCCTGCCAATCTGCACTTATAAAAGAGAACCAATAGCTCTAGGTGCTTAGCCCTGAATGGTTAAATAACTGCTGCAAATACAAAGTCTGAAGGGATGATTCTTTCCTGCCTCAAAAGTAGTAAAATATTTTTTTATCTTTTTAGATCCTTTTTTTGTTTCCTTTTCTTCCTCTCTTTCTTTTATATTTTTCATCATCTGTTCAGCATTGACTCTTCCTTGTTGATGCACATTCCAGGTACAGCCCTGTAAACCATGTAAAGTAAACCATGTCATTGACTGCATTAAAAATCTTTGGGCAGGTGTTCAAAGAAAGTGATTCTGGCTCTCTGTTCTCATGGCACCTACCCGAAGGACTGCATCCAACTTTGGGACCCTCATCAAAAGAAGGAAAAGGACTTGTTAGAGCTAGTCTAGAGGAAGGCCACAAAATTAATTATACCTGGAATATTTACTGCAAAGAAAGGCTGAGAGGGTTGGGAAGAAAAATAAAAAAATCTTATTATTGCCTTTCAATGGTTAAAGAAATGCTTTTTATGTAGTTCATTTGTGACAGGACAAGAGGCGATGATTTTAAACTGAAATAGGTTAGATTTTAATTTTAAAAATGGAAGGAATTTTTTACAGTGAGGGTGGTGTTACACTGGAACAGATGGCTCAGAGATGTTGTGGATGCCTTGTCATTGGCAATGTTCAAGCTCATAGGGGATGGGTTTTAGCAACTTGACCTAGGTCTCCTAACAGCAGAGATGCTTTTACTAGATGATATTTGAATGACCCCTGAAATCCAAAACATTCTGTCATTCTGTGATTCTATGATTCTTTAAGTGTGAGTCAATGTCCCTGGAGATATTTAAAAGACATATAGATGTGGGACTTATGGGCAAGGTTTAATGGTGGACTTAGAAATGCTGGGTTAATACTTGGACTCAATGATCTATTCCAGCATAAATTATTTATGATTCTGTATTTCTGTTATTCTGTTCATTGCAGCTTTACTTCAGTTTCCTTTCCAGGAAACCCCATCTTTTTAGACAATATTCATTTGCAGACAGTCTAGGTAAACAGTGAAATAGTAACCCTGGAGACATTTATTTTCTCTTTCATTCTTTCTCTTTCCTTGCATTGCTATGTTCAGCCACAGAGGCTGACTGTCTCTCCCTTTTGTTTGGGTATGTTCATTTTGGTCTGTGTCAGTGTTCCCCTGCAGAACAAAGATAATCTGACTTCAGTCTCTAAATATTTTGAAAAGGATTAAATTAAGTAGCAAAAATAATTTCTAACTTTCCAAATGTTGAGTCTCATCTTGGTTGACAATTATATATCTCCCTAACTTATATCCATGTATTTATAAAGCTCCTTTCATATAAGTTTCATATGTTTCCCTTAAATATAAATTGTTCTTTGCCTCTCATGTAAAAACCCGCCTAGCAGAGGTTCTGACTCAGAAGGTATCCTTTTAAAATTGACCTTGAACATGCAGGAAAATCTACAATTTGATTTCAGGTTCTGAGTCAGAATATTAAAATATGTGTAAATCTAGAGCTTAATGGTACCTGAAATGGTACCACGTAGTTCATGCTTACATAGTATTTTACATAAATTAACTCTCATTTGGTGGAAAAATTAGTTAAATTAGACAGAGTACTCTGTTTCTTTAAACCATTTTTTGAGAAAAAATGTTAAAATTTCAGGTGTTTAGTAGTTTGGGGTTTTTTAAACGACCTTTCACATAGCATAACAGAGAACATGTTCCTTTTGCCCTATCATTTCAATTATAATTAATTTATTTCTTAGCATGTTCTCAGAAACACTCAAAGCTTTCATCATATCCACCAACATATTTAACATTAAAAGGCTAGAGGTACAAATGTCACAATACTTTTTCTTTTTTAATTTTGAAAATAGTTTTATTGAAACTTGTCAAGATCTTACACAAAATATATTGCTGCCAATTATCCATAAACATATAATTAAATACATATGTTGCCACTGAAAAATTATGTACTATTAATTGAATTTCTTCTCCATAACTGTTAGTGAATTAAATATGAGACAAAGAATCAAATTTTTTTATAAGTAAGAGCAAAATAAATGAGTGCAAATGTGTGACAAAATCTAATTCTCATCCAACCATGAAATGTCCACCAGAAAATGTTATTTCTATATATGAACTCTGTTATAGTTCCAGGAAAAACTGCATAAACCTGAATCTGTAAGTCACAGTACACAAGAATTTCTCCATTTCCCATGCATTACCTTACTCATTTGATTGCCTTCACTGTCCTGTTTTTGAATATATATATTTACCATACTATTTATTTTTGAATTTATTCTTTTACAAGTTTTTTTACCAGGTCTTGTATTTGCCCTGAAAACTTTTTTCCAACTTTTCTTATCCTGTTTTTGTGCTCTTTACTCTTATGGGCTCTATACAAAGTTGTGATTTACCTCCCTTGCACGATGAACTCATTCATCTTCTTTTGAAAAGACAATATTAACAAAACATAAGCTCCAAGATTACTAGATGAGTGCATTTGAGTGCCACCAGTGATGGTAACTTGCAGTGAGCACTAGAAAGTTATTAATTGCAAGCTGCTTGCAGATCACTTATGTGTTGTTCAATTATCTACATCTCCAGGACTTGCCCTGCATTCCTCTTTGTGGCTTTATAGCTCTGAGTATGCAACAAAATGTCCAGATTTTCTGAAGGTAGTAAAATTAATTATTTTGAATGTTTTACTTGCAGATTGAAGTAGTTTATTCTCTCCAGTGATAAGTAAAGGGATGTTTACTGCCTTAAGCAGCAGGTAAAGGCAATGTGTTTGGATCATGGGTTTGGTATTTAAAATCTGTAAAAGTCCCATCTCATGAATTGAAATTCTTGGCATATCTCTCCCCATGACTGCAATACAGAACATACTGAAACAAAGCCGTGGTTACCACTCACTGTCCCTGCAGCTGTAACAATGTTCTGCTCATAAGATGCTAACAGCTAAATTGAACAGATTCTCATGCTAAACTTCAAAGCTCCTTGCATTAACTGAAATGTTTTTATCTGCTAGAGGGATAATTTTGCATTCTGCACATGTTCTTGGACATATTCTCTGGATCACATTAATCCTGGGATGCCCTAATTGTTTCAAGAAGTCTCCTCTGAATACAACAAATCAGCAAAAGTTACTGAAGTCTTCATTATTATTATTTTCCTTCCAAATCAATGATAATGCCAAAACAAACCAACCAACCAAAGAAATAAATCCCACCCTTTGCTGTACATACAAATTGAGCTTTATGTGAAAGAGTATTATGTGGTGTATGCTGTGTGGGGAGACTCTTAATGTCAATATTGAATGCTACCTGTGTATTGAGCATTATAAACCACAAGCATTTCAGTCAAACAGCTGTACTATTTCTCTTGTCCTTTGACATGTTTTTTCCTTGTTTTCCAGAGTAATTGAAAGGTTTTTGCTTTCACTGCCTTTTCTTGACAGAGATGCCACAAGGTATCTATACATCTCAAAGGCTAACACAAAATCAATCTGTGTGATTATGCAATTTAACTGCATTTGCAGTGCTAATTTATCTTCTAGCATCTGTAAATTACTTTATTATAAAAAATTCAAAAGTTTAGCTGAAAGCCAAATTAGACCTGGTAGCAACACAAAAACATTACCAACAAGGGAAATCTCTAAAAGCAACAGCAGACAACAAAACATCGAGTGATGTGCAGAAAGACATAAAATGTGATATAAATTCCTTAAGTGATGACTATTGTTGTTTTATTTGAGAGCTGAGTAAAAGTATATTGCTAGAAGGCTTTGCCAAGCTGCCCTACAGGGAGCCACTTTGCCATTTCTTATTAACCCTTGCCATTTGGATATTTTATACTTATATCTTTGTTTAACAATACCATTTCCCAATTCAAATGGGAGGGGT
Source organism: Turdus rufiventris (assembly GCA_013186435.1). NCBI lineage: Eukaryota > Metazoa > Chordata > Aves > Passeriformes > Turdidae > Turdus > Turdus rufiventris. The sequence goes on from PYHW01010552.1 coordinate 289,759, forward strand.
GTGTATAATTGAAGATTTGATAAATGAAGACAAAAATTGTACTTCAATTGGGTAAAGCTGATAGCTGAAAGTCTTCCCTCTAGTTATAAAATGACAGGCAGTGAATTCAATGTTAAATATTCATGCATGATGAAAAAGCAACCTATGAATTCAAGGTTAAACGCTAATGTAAAAGATCAGTATGGGAAAAAAATAGAAACTTAGAAGGAAGCTAATGACCATTAAACATCAAAGGCAGAATTCCTATCCATTAGGGAATCAGTGTGTTAATGTAGCAGAAAACTGCACTGGCATGTTTTCTGGTGCCACATTTGATACTGAAGGAAGCCCTGTTCTCACTGAAAAAAGCCAACAGGTTTTATTGTAAAAGGGGCAAAGAATTAAAAACTTTTCTCTATGCCTTTACAAATACTACTTGAGTTTTGCTTTTTGTGGTTCTCGAAGAATTTGATACAAGACTTGACATTCTTATCAAGCAGAAAGTCTGGCAACGGCAAATCTACTTAATGTTTGAATATCAAACAGGTAGTAAATGTAAGGGCTTTAGACAATAAAGACACACAGAAGTAACCTTCTCCCACACACTTCTTTTTACCGTGTTCTCCAACCCAAACACCATACATAAAATATCTGATAATTGAGCTCCAGAATGGAAAGCTTCTCCTGCAGACTATATGTTAATCATTGTGGAGGCAAGTCTAGGACAAATACTTTCTAGTCAATCTGACATTGATGGAAGATTTTGACTGAAAATCCAAAATATGTCTGTCATACTTCTTACAAGATTATTTTATATCCATTATTTCTGGATGACTTCAAAGTAAAATTTTGTCTTTAATAATCATATATGACATTCAGTAAAAGAAAGGTTAGACAAAAAAAAAGAGAAAAAATATTCTACTATGAAAATATAGTAGATATATACAATGTGTTTCATCTGAATAAAGAAGAAAACCAGCTGCAATCTTAAAATAATATATCACAAAGTTCTGCATTTTAAGACTCCTAATAAAACATATATGTTGATGAATAAATAAAGTATTGTGTTTAGATTATACTAGCAAAGGCAGCGTGTCCTTAATGACCATAAAGTCATAGAATGCTTTGCTTTGTAAGGGACTCTGTGAAGGTAAACTAATCCACCTCCCTGCAATAAACAGGAACTTCTTCAACCAGATCAGGTCGCTGAGACTCTGTCCAACCTGACCTTCAGGGTTACTCTAGAGGGCAGCTACCACCTCTCTGGGCAGCCTGTGCCAGGGTTTTACCACTCTCATATGTCCAATCTAAACTAATTGTCCTTCATTACCATTACCCCTTGCCCTGTTGCTACAGCCCTTTGTGAAGTCTCTCTCCAGCTCTCTCGCAGCTCCTTTTAGGTACTGCAAGGGGCTCTAAGGTGTCCTTGGAGCCTTATCTTCTCCAGGTTGAACAACCTCACCTCTCTCAGCCTGTCTTCAGAGGAGAGAGGGCCTCTGATCATCTTTGTGGCCCTTCTGTGTGCTCCAACAGGTCCGTGTCCTTCTTATGCTGGGGACGTCAGAGCTGGATGCAGCACTCCAGGTGGGTTCTCATGGGAGTGGAATAGACAGGGAGAATCATCCCCCCCTTGACCTCTGTGCCACATTGTTTTTGATGAAGATTATAGCTTTTCATTCTGAGCTATAAATTCTCAAATGAAATTTGACTGATTTGCCTTCATCTCTACAGAACACCTCTACTGCTTGACCAAGTGAGCCCATCCCCAAATACTAATTGCAGAAACTGCCTGCCTGCATAACCTGTACAGCCAAGAGACTGATGTACAGATGGGGTTCCTTTGTCATGGCTTTTCTGTGACTCACATTTTATAAACATCAAGCAACCAAATTCTTTCTGAATTCAGGTAAAGTAAGTTTGGGAATAAAAATTTTGGAGATGGTTTTCAATCCTTGCCAATCATGTAGGAAAAAAAAGATTTATTTTTCGTCACCTGAAGTTTGGTAAATAAGAGCATAATTATCCTTTAGACCACTTTCCTTATAGATTATGCATACCTATAATCTGTCTATTGGTTGGTGTGTCCCTCCTGTAGATGCACGAGGTGATAGACTCTGCATATCTCACTCCATACTCGTCTACAGAACAAGCGTCATAAGCGGACAAGGTTTTTTCAGATAATCAATTTTTATTGTAGGGGAGTAGAAATGAAAAATAGCATATACGTTTGTATAAACAATATCCCTACAAAAACCCCAGCAGAATGCCCTCTGTCTGAACTTGTAATTGTGTGATTTTACTCATAGTAAACAGTAGATTTCCCTTATGTCAATTGAAACAACAAAAAATCCCAGAGATGAAGCTCTGCCCACAACATACCCTAAAAAAATGAATAGTATCTGCTGTTTCTAAAAAGATATGATCCTTAAATGGAAGTAGGAGCTTTACACATTGAGAGAGGAAATGCGAAAGCCAAGATTAAAAATATTACAGAGAAATATCAGCTAGACAGAGTAAAGAGAAGTATCCAGCAGAGCATAATGGTATAGGTTTTTTAAAAGACCTTTTTTGTTTGTGTTTTTGAGACTTTTTTTTCCCCAAGAAACATCACATCTACATGGAAGGGGATAATGCAATACCTTATATTTAGGGGATTTAGAGGTGAACCATGAATATAAACCATAGTAGAAAAATGGTAGGCTAGCTATCTTAAATAACCAAAGTAACAAGGAAATTCAGAGTGTACTTTTAAAGAAAATTTTTTTCTAAGCAGGCAAATTTCAAAGTGCAACTTATAGAAATCTTCAATTTCTCTTTCTATGAACTGTCCGGTGTGCTTTTCTCTGGAAGTGTTACACATTCACCTTGGAAGACATAAGTCCCCGTGACATTTCCCTCTTTGACAAAGAAAACAATCAGCGTAGCAAGAATCTTTTGACAGAAGGACTTCCCTAGGAGCAGAGGTCTTTTCACACATCCTTTACTGCTCTACAGTCTCCAGTAGGAAAAGCAAAGGGTTACAAAACCCTTGAAAAAGAGGATATTAAGAGATTTTTTCCTTTCCTCAGATACACTTCTTCATTATTTGGATTTCAGTCCAATGTCTTGTGTAGTCAATCCTGCTTCACTTTTTTTCCTTCCTCAAAACAAGCTTCTCTTCCTTCACATCCTGCATCTTTATCATGGGTTGTTTTTTGGTTTTGTTTGGTGTTTTTGTTACTGTTTGGGTTTTTGTTTTGGCTTGGTTTTGTTGTCTGCACCCTGCTTATCTCTCATAGTGCAAATGTGAAAAAAATAAAAGAAAAAAGATAAAGAGGAACAAATAGTAGGTAACAATACTCCCAGTTAGATCAGGTATGGTGATCTGGAGCCAGAGAATCAAAGCAAATCAAAGTTAGGCTAATGTCCCACTACCAGCATTAGAACACTCATAAATCTCTGCCACATCCAGACAACAGGAGGCAGCAGAACCCTGTGTTGGCACAAATTCCAAGGATCTTTTCTGATATTCCTTTTATTGCTCTCCTTTTACACTAGGACCGTTATCTTCTCAAGATAGGTTCAATTTAGTTTAGTCCTGCCAAGACATATGTCTGTAGCAATTATATTTTTATTATTAATGAATCAAACCAGAGAGCACTCTTTAGCTCCAAGAACAATTGCCATTTCACAGCTCACATTCAGATGGCTAAATCTCTGGAACTGCAGTGCCTTCAGACTGCCTTTTGGAACTGGTTGGGGCAGTGTTGTCCCCTGAACTGTGCCCAGCAATGTTCTGTGCAAACACCTGTGTTACCGAGGTAATAGTAGCAGTGACTCTGTGGCATATTCTGCCAATGGGCCATCCATTGAAACCAGGTGGGGCATTGTTTTTTATCTTTTCACAACCTATCCTTCCTCCAACGAGTCATTTTCTGCTAATGCCCATTGAGTCCCACTGTGTGACTTATAAAATTACTGCATCCCGTTGGGAGTTGCTCCAGCCAGGGGGAAGAGCCCAACATTTCTTACCAAGATAAAAACAGAGGTTTTGGGA
>PYHW01010552.1:294177-312649 GCA_013186435.1 Turdus rufiventris
GAAATACTGGCTTGGATGCTATCTGTGAGACAGATACAGGTCTCTGTAAACATGTTACAACAATAAAAATTGGAAGCTAGATTGGATTGTATATGAAAAATGGACACTTAAGAATTTCTACCTTTAAGGCTCAAGCTGGAGTATATCTGAGCTGTACAAAAGAATGCAGATAAAAAAACATTTTTCAGGAAGGAACTGCAGTGTCTCCCAGGCCTGCCTTTAACTCAGGGTTGGTTGTTTCCACAGTCCAAAATAGGTCACTGAAGCAGCCCTTGGCACATTGCTGGATCTGAGCAATTTCAGAACACCATTGTGGGACCTCAAGGGTAATTTTTCATGTATTGTTTGCACAGACTCTTTTATATTTTACTTGCCATATTGACACTATGTTCTCTTTCCTCCTACTGAAATTCTTGCTTGTTTGTTTCTTATATAGATGTAAAGGGGAATGAACATCCCTCAAAAGGGTTATTTGTAGTGATCTCAGCATTTTAAGAGATGACTAAAACAATGTGGTATTCCATTAAAAAAAATCCTAAAAAAATTGAAACTATTTCTTGATACTATTAACAATGGCAGAAGGATTTTATGTATGCAAAGCCACAAACAAATTAAAACTGCACTGCCATTGCCTGTCTTCCTGTTAAATTACTCAGCAATCTGTTCTATTTCTTAGACTTTTTTTTATTAAGGTAGACCAGTGAAAAATCTTTCACGGATATACATTTATCCATCCATATTAGGAAAGAGGCCAAACAGTGCCTTTAATTATGAAGATAAAAGTGTCAACAGCCTAGTTTTAAGGTTGTTTATGTAGCATGGATTTTCAGCAAAAGATTAATTCTGATAGGGGAATGGGGAGCCAATAAGATTTTCTTTTTCTGGGAACAAATGGTACAGGCAAGTTCAAAATGCAGGCTCTTTTGCACAAAACTCTAAGAAATACTCCCCCAAACACAGGCATAAACTTCAGGAATTCAGTCCTGTCCTCCGGAATTTGCTCTTTTTCATCTTGAAAGATAAGTGCAAATTTCTAGTGAAAGAATGTCTTCAATTCTTTGAGCAGTAGCAGCTCAGCATGTAGTAAAGTTCAGGAGATAAGTAGAGGCATTTTGTTTATTTTCAGCTATGGGTAAAAAAAAAATCCCTGAGCATAAAGAAAATTTAATTGTGTTCTGGGATAAAATCAATACTCCCTCTGTCTGTCTGTCTGAAGAGTCTAGCACCAAAGACAAAATACAGAAATCATTTAGAGGCTACCTAGGACCTCTATGTCTGACAAACATTTTTGATAAAGAAGAGCTATCTGAAACTTAAAAGGGTTCTATAAGTCATATGAGAAAACCAGGAACAGAGTTTTAAAAGATTGATTTTTTTTTTTCCCTAGTAAACTAAGTTTAATTTTCAAAATATGTATTTATGATTTAGGCTGCTTCAGTTTATCCTGCTGCCTGTACTTAAGGGATGAGAGAAAGCTGTGAGTTTCAGCTAATGGTGAGGGACTGCTGGCCTGCTGCCTGTTTGAGACAATGTCAGCCCAGTTCGGGGAAGGATTTCTCTCAGAATGGCATTTGCTCCCACTGCTGCTTTCTAACACAACCCTCCGAGGATGTCACATTAAATTGGAAAAGAGAATAACGCTGCATGAAAATGTGGGTTGTGCTATGAGGTAGAGAGGGTTTCACAGCAGCCAGGAATTTCTTTCCATGTGTTGTGGCTCTATGGAATATTGCTTCAGACTATTAAAGTTCTTGTATTAGAATCAGAATTGGAAATAGACTCTATATGTTCTCATTTGGATTTAGAAAATGATACATCTGAAGGAGCAATAAAGCTCCAGCATGACCTGCAGAGCCTGAGGCATTCTAAAACTTTTCCATTTGCCTTGATTAAGGATAATGTCTTATACTTTATAGGCTGGTTAAAGTCTTCAGAAAAAAAATATTCCAAAGTGATGAATAAAGACTTTTCAGAACAATTTAAAGTACATCAGAGAATTATCAGGACAGAAGATCTTTGATTCTGAAAAAAAATCGATACTATTGAATTAAAATTTGAAATTTGAATGCTATATCTTTTAGATTTCTACGAAAGGTAAAATCTTTGTAGTGAGGAAGACAGAGGGATAATCCAAACAAGTGACTAAAAAACTTGCTAAAAATGAAATTGCCCTGATTCTTCACAGGTCATACCCAGTTACAATTAAATAATTTGTTATTTACACTGTTATTATAGTCAGTATATTTGTAAAGATAAACCAAGAATTTTCATTTTAGACATACGATGAAGCTCATCAGTTGCATCTAAAAAACTTTGATCTGAAATCCAGGATTAATGTTGAGGCATTTATGTAATAATAAATGTAAATCCAGAATACCATCATGGGTCAAGCTAAGCTAATCATCCCTGTGTATATTTGTCAGGATGAATACATGTACAGAGAACTTCTTTCACAGTTTAATCATTTCATGTCTAAACCATATTTTATACTTCCTGGTGGAATTAAGTTTTTTGTTTGTCCAGGCAAATTACCTAACTGCACAGAGCTGATTGTGGTTGTTGCTGGGACAACTGCTGCACTATTTATTTATCATAAGCAGTGATTTTAGTTTTATGAAATAATGCAACAGGTTTTCTTTCCAAGGTAATAATCTTTACTGCAAAATCTCATGAGCCATTTTTTACAGTAGGAAGGAAGAAATATACTCCACATATTTCCAAAAAGTAAAGGAAATATTCAGCAAGGCCAGGGAGAGAAGATCATGCTTTATGTGTATTTCTGTGTTTACTCAGGCTCATTTGTTCTGTTCTATATCAATTCTGTGGTGGATTTCTGGTGTAAAATGATTTGTAGATGCTTAAACTCTATTTGTGCAAATACTACTATCCCAATCTAATCCTTGGAGGTAATACTGAAATGATACAATACCTCTTATCAAATATCACTGGGAGAGAGTAAATCTCAAGATCTCAAGACAGAACTGATTATAAATATTTTATAAGATAGATGTCTAATGGCCAGATATTTGCAGTGAGAAAGAGGCCTTTATTTTTTTCTTCTCTCTTCTCTTATTTTCTCTTTTCTCTTCTCCCCTTTTTTTTTTTTTTTTTTTTTTTTNCCTGATATCATTAGGCCGTGAAAATTTCTCTCACCAGCCAGATTATACATAAACCAAGATTTTCTAGAATAAGTATGCCATTGTCTTCTTAATTATTTAAACATTTTGACAAATTTTCTTCTTTATACTTTTCAAAGTCTTGTATATTTATAAAGAACCTGGTCCTAGTACAGGGTTTTAAGAGTAATATGGGCAAACAAAAAAAACCCAAACAAAACAAAAAAAACCAAAACAAACCAACCAAACAAAAAAAAAATCCAAGAAAAAAGCATTACTTGAAACTGAGAAAAAATTATTTTGTTACTCTTTTCCTCTACAAAACATAGTATTGTTCTTGCTAAACGAAATTAGGGATTCCTAGAGGAAAGGAGTAGAGCATGAGAAACTGTACGTTGCTTACATGATTTATTGTCAGTTCATTAGCATGTGTTTATGAGTTCAGAAATTATGCATTAATTCCAAATTCCCAGTTTTTTCATTTATAATACAAAAATATGTGGACATAATAAAATAAGGCTATTGTCATTTGAGTAGTGTATTAGTAATTTTGCTAGTTGATATTGGCATATGATTTAACAGATGCATTGAATGTTGTTGTTTGTCCAGCATATGGTACTGTGGCAGATAAGCTGAATAACACTGGGAACTACTAGAGGGATTTTGCTTTGAGCATTGTTGCATTTGCACTGCATTTAACAATTTGTCGTTCTTCAGTCTGGGCTGTGGTTCAGGAAGAAATTAGGTTTCTGTCTGAAAGAAACTTCCACATTAATGATTTGTTCAGAAGCAAATGTCTGGCAGATGACATAAAAGAAGACATTATTATTTGAGAAAATTAGGTAAATCTTTGGGGCCTTTCCCCTGTTATGACTTTGTGAGGATGTTATTTCAAGATTTTGATGTTATCTTGCATTTTATTTATTCATTCTGTAATAGACAGCTCAAAAATACAACCTAAATAAAAGAAAAAAGCATAAATTTCACCTCAACTTTAGTTTTCCTTTTTGACATGCAGACAATATTGCCTCTCCTACAGCCAAGATAATCGACACAGGAAAAGATAAAATATTTTGTGCTCAAAAAGTCATGTGACTGGGCCATAAATGTAATTTTGTATCATACCGCATAAGATACATTCCTAGAATTACTAAGTAGAATAAAAATCTTTTATTGTGAAAGAAAATTAACTTTAAGAAACCATTTGTGAACATTTGGGTTAATAAAAGAAAACTTTAGAACTGAAATTTTGCTAACAGTTTCACTTTGCTTACTTTATTGAACAGAAGGTGAAATTTTCAGTGCTCTGAAGAAAGTCTGCTACAGAAAGAGAAGGCGTCATTGAAATTCCTCAGCAACGTTTTTTGTTAACTTCATTAAAGTGGATGAAATAGGATCAATTTCAGAAGAGTGATGGGGCAGTAATGAAGAGAGGCCCGGTGCTACTGACAGCAACACATAGCTGATGTTTTTATCCTGAGACCTCTTCCATGAGAACATTCTTACTGCTTAGAAGCTGTTCTCTGTGCAATTATCACCTTCGCTGCTAAGGACAAACTGCACGTCATTTAATCACTCCATCAACAAAGTCCTTGCCTGTGACATACAAAAGCAGTCAAGAAGGTGTTACTAATAGAGAAGAGGACATAGGAGAATTTTTTAATATTGTAAACCAGAGAATCAAAGCTTTTCCATTTTCTCTAAGATAACATATGACAAGCAAGCATAATGGAGAAGGCAGAAAATGTTGCTCAACCTTTTTTAATGCTAGGTTTTCCTTGCAGAATACATACTGCATTGAATATGGAGTTTCTCAGATAAGATGACAAAAGTTTATATTCTATTAAACCATTACATAATATGGTTCATTCAACTGCTGTTTATGGACAGCAAGACAGAGTAATACATGGTGGCTCATTACCTGAATCAGGTGGTGAAAACCCAGGCTGACTCTGGGATCTTAGCCATAATTCCCCTACCAGCCTTTTCTTTCTCTGCTTTATTTAATAATTATTTTCTTTCTCTGCTTAATTAATACTGTTTGAGGTAAGGAAATTTTACAATAGTATTTCCTAGTGTGTCTTGAGCTTGAAGCCTTTCTGGAACTAATTTCTGTCCTATATGAGTATACTTACTGTTTCTAAAGTACTGTCAAGTTGAAGAGTTAAACCACAGTGTATGGCAGTCTATTTCTGTAATGTGACCAGCACTTGGAAATAGAAATATCGATATTAGTCTTGTAATAAGCCATGTTATATGGTTATTCTTTCAGAACTCATAAACACCTTTTAAAACACTTCCTACACAAGTATTATTCAAATACTTCCTCTGTGGTAGCTTTCATGAAAACTGTAGCACTATTCTTCAGAATGTGATCAAATGAAAAGCAGCACGCAATGATTTTAACATAGCTGAATGTGGTATCTGTCCTAGGTCTTCTAGTCTTGCCTTGCACTCTTCAGAATAGCTCCATACAGAGCTTCCCTGGATCAATTCTACCATTCAGAATGCCATGATTTATGTCACTAAGGCAGGTAGACATATGCTATTAACCTTCTTACAGCAAATCTCACTGCTGAGTCAGCGATTCTCATAAACACAAAATATTTCACAGGAAGGATTCAGAAACAGAAGCAGGAAATCAGATGTACTAGCCTGGATTAATTGAGAGTATTATAGATTTCCATGAGGTAATGAAAGTGTGCATTTACTGGGAGTTAAATTAGTCTGAGGTACATTTTTTTTTCTTTTATAATATATTGAGTATTAAGAACAAGCTGCTTTTCAAAAGTAGCATTTAGTATCATTTGCCAAAACAACTGAGCATCTGGTCCCTGAAATTAAGTTTTTAAATGGTACAAAATTGATCCAATAAAGTTCACAAAGTTTTTGGGGCCAGAATTTTACATGTTACCCTTCATATATGGTAGTTTTGAGAACCGATTTACTTTGACTTGGAAGTGGTATTCAACTTATGCAAATGAGTTATCGGAAAAGTTGTTTCCAGAGTCTTAGAAGCATTATACATGTACATTCTAAAAATTAATAATGCAATAGTTAGTATATTAAGACCAAAAAAAATGAGGGAAGAAGAGAAGAAACAAATAATATGTCTTTTCCTGATAATCTGTTCACCCCAGGACAGGAAGTTTCAGCCTGGTTAGGGAGGAGCGTTAAAAAGAATAAGTGTATTTCGACATTTTCTAGTTATATTACATTCTGTATCTTCTGTCTTAAAAATGTAGCTTCTGTTTTCCTGATGTAAAAAAGTCCCTTTGCTCTCAGCCTGGTAATTAAAATATAGTAATATTTTAGATGATAAAAACATGAAGAGACATGTAAATATTTCAGAGATTATTTTTTTCCCGTCATTTTATTCAAAGATGAAAATAAGAATGTCTAGTAAGCTTATAAAGATACAATGATTATGGAACAGCATGGCTGTGGTAGACAGATTCAAATTAAAGGTCACTGCCAAAAGAACAGTCATCTTGAATTCTATCAAACATAGCAGAAAATACGTGTCAGAGTGCCTAGAAAGTCTATTGGGGCTAAATCCCATTCAGATGGTTAGATCAGATGGTTGTTTATTTAAGGTATATAATGCATATGCATTAGGGAAGTGGGATGGTTGATATTTTTGCAGAGGAATGTGTGTAATTTTCCTACTGATTATCATAACAGTAAATAAATAAAATCTGCTTGCCCCCCCGCTATTTACATATGTTTCAAATGCACTTCCTTTATGTGAGCCTCCCTGAAATATCTTAATTCCTTGTTTATTGGAGTTCCCCTCTCCTTCCTTCTCACAACTGTTAAGACAGTATCCGCTCATCGTCCAATTTATAATTTTAAATCCCTGCAAGTTTTTTGTTTGTTTGCTTCTGAATCTTTATATTCAGGGAGTATCTCATTGAATTTGGCCAATTTAATTTGCTATAGGACTTCATGAGCAGAAAGCATGACCAAGTCCTTTTCTCTAACATTCCAGCCAACAACTCGCACCAGAAAAAGTGACAGAATATTTAAATCACATATCAAAAATGCTTCAGAACCCCACAGCAAATCCAAGCCCTGTAAGAAAATACCAATACGTGCCTAGGTAGCAATAGTACAGCACAGGAATGAAACAGGATACTTAAGGCCACTCTGATGTTCAGTTTTGGCGGAATGTCAACTGAGGTTACCCAAGCAACTGGCCAGACTGGAGAGAATAACTAAAAAACTTCCCCTGGTTCCACCCAAAGGATGAAAGCCAGAAAAGAATCTGTCACACTAAAATGAAAACTGAAACAACTAGTCCTGAGAATAAAATGTTACATGGCAAGTCATACGCTCATGAAGAAATTCTGCTTTTGATAGGTCACTTATCAAGTCATAAAATTGATAGAAAAAATGTTTTCAATGATTATTAAAATCTCTTGCAGCCCAAATCAAAACCCAAACACAGAAAACAATCAACACACCAGCACAGCAGAAGGAAAATATAAGTTGATCACACAATGGAAAAGTCGGTGAGAGCTTTTCACACATAAAGGAATATCAAAGGCAAAATGTCTCACACCATGATATTCGTTTCAATTCATTAGCCCAAATTAAACCAAGAAAAGTGGTATTTTCATGATTAAACACCAAGGTATTTTTTTAACAAATAAATTAAAGGGTATTTTTAATAACTAATAAAATTTTAGTTATTTGTTCAGCAATGCTCTAGAAATTATTGGTGCATCACTGTTACAAGAAGGATACAATTTCTAAAATTCAGTTCACACTTCATCTCTAAAACTCAATGACCAAGTAGAAAAAGATAATACAGATGTTAAGGTTTATTAACAAAGTGCAAGAAGGATATTTACTGTGAGACCAGTTGCTGGTGTTTACTGTGGTTCTCTTAAAGATGTTTCAAATCAAGCTAAGTCTTTCAAACTCTATTAAAGTAAAAATTCTGTGTTGCATTGCTTTCATCATCAGTGTTTTTGATAAAGTTGCACTTCCCAGACATTCATGACTATTAGGAGGTCCACAGAATTACAGAATCACTTAGGTTGTAAAAGATCAGTAAGATTGTCAAGGCCAGCTGTAAATCTAATACTGCCAAAGTTGTTGTACAGGAGCATTTGAAATTACAGAAAAATATATTTTCTTTACTTATGAGATGAAAAAGCAAATTATTAAAATTTCTATTTATTCTCACTCTGTGTTTGAACAAGTCTCAGATATAAAGGTATGTTAATGACATAGCAACCAAAATTCTATGGGAAGGGAACATGAGACATTTTTTTAAGTTTGCCATCAGTAGTGATACTCTAGACCCTCTTTGCTCTTCTGTCTTTTTTAGATCTTGCTGATAAGGAATTCTGACTCCTACCTTGTATTAAATGTCTCTTCTTAGAGCATTTGCCCTGGGAACAAGCTGGATTATTTTATTTTTCCCTCATTATGCATTTCTTGAAGGAGATTTTTGAGTATTAGTCAGACTGCATAAAAAACCCATGCTACTCATTTCTCTTGAATCAGGAAATTTTGATAAGAAGTAAACAGAACGACAAATTGTTGTTTTCTTCTGCTTTTTCTTCTTCCTATCTTTCTCTGAAAATGCTGAATAGGTGTTAATTATTTTAAGGCATCCTTTCCTTGTGAGGTTACTTCTGCCTTATTATCTTTACTGTTTATCTAAGATCTACCGTGAAGTGCCAGTTACCGCAAACACGAACAGAACAGAGGGATAATAAGCCCTCAAAACTGTAGAAGTATAAATCTTCAGGTGTAGGAGGTGTATTCATAAACTTGCACCAGAAAGAGAGAACCTGAGGTAAAAGATGGCTGGCAGCACTCTCAGTCTTGCTGTGTTTTCAAATGTGAAATTTCTCTCCAGCCTAAACTACTGGGAAAATGTGCATCTACAGGAAGAGTGTGTGTGTGTGTGTGTGTGTGTGTGTGTGTGATAAGGGACTGAAAAGTTCAAGGCTGGTAGTACTGGTTACTGATTTTAACTAACAAAGTCACAAGTAGAAGTTTTATATGTGTGATTTATTACAAGTAACTAGTCTGTCTACTGTACCACTATGAAACGTCCTCTCCCTCTGGTTATCTCTCTTTAGGCATGAGTTGTCTAGACTTGTGAGGAGGGAGGGAACATTAATGGGTTTAAACAGGCATCCAGTGAGGCAGCACTGGGGAAATGATTTTATTTTTTAACTGAATGCACTGGTAGCAATGCACCCAAATGCCCAAAATTAGCTTTATTTTTCAATGTTTCTAGAGAAGCAGAATGCAGGATCCGTAACATACACATTAACAGCACCAATTATCCATATGACTGCTGCTCTTCTTGAGCCCTCTATATTTCAGGAGATACATTTTCTATCTTTATGCTTTGTGCTCAGAGTGTGAAATTCAATAAAATAAACCAGGACAGTGTCACTGATATTGTGGGGTTTTTTTACTGCTTCCTATTGGGTCCATTAGACTAATTAATTCCTGTGATATAATCATATATATTCTGCAAGACATTCCTGGAAACATGTGGGCAAGAGAAGGTTTCATGGTTTTTGTTGTTCTTCAATAACAAATTTATGGTTTTGTCAGCTGTTTCCCTTAATTCTCTCCACAAGAAGAGGTAATTCTTGCTCAGACATCTTTGCACATCTCCCTTTCCAGTTTCTGGCTATCTGAGTTGCATTGACAATAACTTTGTAATTAATGTGTTGCTGATGTTTTTTCTTCTCTCAAACAAGTGCAAGCACATTATATTTCATCACCTTTTTACATGTCCATAGAGGTAATAAGTAATGGAGATTTTATTTTAAAAAATCAATATTTTAATTAAGGAAATGCATGCCAAGCATGTTTTGATTCAGAGAGAATTGTATCCTTGGAAGAATTTTAATTTAGGGATTAAATGTCGGAATTTGGGATGATATTGTACATCATATATACTCATCCTCAATGATCCCAGCTAGCTTATCAGAAAATTTAGTGCAGTATTATTTGAAGACAAGAGAATTTTTTGAAGGCTACCCAAACTGCAGAAGTCTATGTAGAGTCAAAATTTCTTCCCTTTTGAGCTGAAATTTTTGATGACCATGAAGATAAAGTCCTTACTGGTCTGTCAGGCCTTAGCTGACCATGACAGACCAAAAAGTGCAGCTGAGTTACCATCAGTTATCAGTAATGCCTGGGAAACAAAGACTGCAGAAATAATTTGATTTTTTTTCTCTTATGTGAGATATTTTGCATTTCTCTGGAATTTTCAGTTTGGATCCATGACTGTAGAGAAAAAGTGATTAATTCAAAGAATCCCTGTCAAAGGTATTAGCAAAAGTGGTTTTAATTTGAATTTTTTAAAGTGCCATTTATGAAAAAAATTTACTCTGTTACTTACTTCATGAAAAAAACACACAAAGGAAAATTGACTTTGAATCAAGGTAGAATGAATTAAACAGAGACGGAAGACATTAAAGTGCAAGGGAGACTCTGCCATTGACTCATGAGATCCAGAGAGGATCCCCCTGCTCTCTAAACTCCTGATGTTACTGCTATATTTCTGGAAAAGAAGCGATTGGCTTGTGGTCAAAATATATACAGTGGAAAAGGGGCTCATGAGACTCCTTGTTCCCACAACTTTCTTCGGTCCTTGACAAGTGACTCTTGGAAAAACTGTGGGTCACTCTTATCCTTTGGGGGCTGCCTAGAGGAGGAACAGCTGGGAACTACAGCCCAGGCCTTTACCCACTTTGGAAACTGCACCGAGGTCAGGGCTGGTTTGTTTAAAGTGTCAAGTGCATCCACCTCAATGACCAACTTCTAAACTTTTGAAACACTTATGTGAAAAATTGTGCTCAGTGTACATTCCCGAAAGCAAACGCATGTTCATCTTAATCTCAAAAGTTTTATCTTTCTGTTTTTAGTATCCTAATGTAACTAACAACTGATTTGTTATTAAAAAATTGCTACAAAAATAAATTTATTTAGTTGCACTATACAACAGTGGACATGTATCTAAATTGTCAAGCATGTATTTTAATTGGCATCAAATTATTATAAATTAAAAAGAAATGTTAATTTAAGAGCAATCAAATCCTTGTTTAGGATGTTTAATTTAATATGTCATCAAAAATTGTTTGCTTGGAAAATCCTATTGAGAATTACTATCATATTCTGGTTATTATCCTGAGGGAGTTAGAGTTAGTTAAAATTTCATCATAGGAATACTCTATACCAAATAATTTTTACATGATGCTCCACAATGCCATACATACTCTAGTCTAATCAATTACATATTTGATTTTTTAAACAACTTGTATTAAGCAGATAAAGAAGTTTGGAGAACCCATTTTAAGCTGATAACCCCAATAAATGGGAAGAATCTCTTCGTTTTGTTCCATCTTAATTGGAAGAAACTAAAAGTTGTCGGTCATAACAATATTTTTACGCACCATTACTTATTTTCAGTTTTTGACATATGAGTATTTTGCAATATTTAAACAGTAGCAATGGAGAAATATTGCCTTGGTTTCTAAACTGCCCCTCATTTTTGTAAACACTTCAATAATATTCTCAATTAAATAGTCCTATTATCATTTTCCACAATGAAGTTATGTTATATCAAATAAATTGGGTTTTTTACATTAAGAATGTATCTGGATAGACTTAATTACTTATTCACTTTTGTTCCATCAGCTTCGTTTAGAAAATTTTCTAGGACAGAGCAGTATTTTTTGGATGAGTCCTTCCAAGCAGTTCTTTCAACAACAGAACACTTTTTCAGCTAGTTCACTTAAGTGCAAATAAAAAGCTCTCTCTGATAAATGGGTTTAAATTATATGAATATGATTGTGATTACAACTAAGTAAAAAAAAATTGCAATCAATAAGTTATGTAAAATCTCCCTCATCTGCCCACAGCGGTCAAGTTTCTCTGCTTGCAAAAATGTAAGAGTAGTAATACTTCCAAAGTGATTAGTATATCTGCTGTAGCGGTACACCATTTTCTGCTGTCTCTGGCTCCTAAAATCTGCACAATTTTTCTCAGTTGAATTTGATCAGACGGCTGCAATAGGAAGAATGTCAATGCTTCAATTCCCATTCTTATATTCTGTAGTAAGTTAGAAACCTGGTTGCTTAAATCTTCTGATCCCTCCAAATTATGAAGTAGGAGAATACCATGCAGATGTCTCTGCTAAGGTTACTTAGACCAGATTTTTTGGGTAGAAGAGAATTTAAAAGCCTAATTTTAATCCTAGGTGGTATGTAAGCTTGCATATTTTTAGTGCTGCTTCATTGTTTAAAGTCTGATAATAAATAAATTATTGATGGCTTTCAGCATGTGGGTTCTGACACTTGTACAAAGCAAAGTAATTTCCAAAGGCCAGAGTCATAGGTTTGCAGTCTTGAGAAAAGTAGTATTTCAGAAGCAGATTTGCATTTGAAATTTTGTAATAATTACTGTCAAAATTTTCATGTTGTTTGTCTTATTTTTGTTTTCGCCCCTTAGAAGCACACTATGAGACCAAGGCACTTAACTCTTAGCACTAGGTTCTGCCAGAGAGAGTAAAAAGCCATAAACAGCAAAATGCAAACCTGCACACTTAAAACTTCCCTTCTGCCTAATCCTAAAAAAAAAAGGGAGCAAAAATTTTTTAAAAATTAAGTTGACAATTTTAGATTCAAGTTTATACAGGTTGTATATATCTATATATATTTATATACACATATATATACACCTATACACACACAAGTACAAAGGTATATCTTAAAAGTTTTGGTTTTCCTTTCACAGATACTTAATTTAGTGTTTGGACAGTCCCAGTATTGTACTTCTATCTTCCACAATCCTTTCCCTTTGTGAAGTGTACTGAATCTATCCATGACATTTAAGACAGATGAAAGCTCTCTGAAAGATGTTCATATTACCTGGCCTTGTGAGGATCTGATTACTTTGCTATTGGACATCAATGCATTTCTTTCAAGTTTGCTGACATCTCATTAATCGTGAGTAAATTCATGCCAGGTCCTTGCAAGAATTGTAATTGATACCCAGTGGCACCCAACCAGACTCTTAAATTGTTCATCAATAAGGTAACATGTAAATTCTGTCCTTGAGGAGCAATGCATCTACTTTCTTTGAAACCCCATCAGAGAATCCAAGCAAGCATAGGAAAAAAAAGGAACAGATGGAAAGCTGGATAATAAGAGCTAAATAAGAGCACAGGGCTACACTGTAATACAGCTATAACATATGAATCTCTAACCAGGAATTAGCTTCAAGAAGCAATTCCCTTGAACTTTGTCATTAGGAGAACTTAGCTCTGAAAAGCGAAGGCAAGTGAGAGGAAGGGCTCCATTCTGGTACAGTTACTGTTGCATTGCTTTCCACATTATTTACTCATTAATATTTACATTTATTTATTATATTTAGTTTTATACTGATATCACATATATACATTACCTGTTTAATTCTTGATTGCACCTTAAAATTCTGTAATACAAAGATAAATCTTTGGAATACAGATAGCATATTTTTTCATATTTTCTTGTTTTAGCAAAATGTATCTTTTAACATTGTATGGAGACATTAATAAAAAAAATTGAATTTTAATTTCTAGGATGTAATTGTTATAGTGTACAACCTACCTGATTTAAAGAAGAAAAAACTATTGTATTTTGAGAAATCAGAATGTAAATACAATTTATTCTCTGCATACATTTTTTTTAAAGGAAAAATATGTGCCACATTATGAGGTATTGTATTTTAGAAGCAAGTTAACTGCTTCTAAAGCAAAGAAGGTAGAAATTAATATAATTTATATAATTTGGATGTTGTGGAAACTAGATTTTTTTATAAATAATTTAATTTCTGTCTATGAAAATATTGATTATGTTGACTGAAATAACTGTAAATATTAGTATTTTAATGATAAAAATTTTACCTGATTGAAATGGATAGGGGTGTGGTGCTTTTTAACTACTGTGGAGTTTACAAAGTGTGGTTTACAATTTATGGTTTCAGTGAGTTGAACGGCCATGATTTTATAGACTTCAAATTAACATCTCTTTTTAAATAAACTTTTTTTCTACTGAAGTATCTGGAAAGAGCTGTATAAAATATCCTACATTTCACAATCAAAACGTTCATGAGATTCTTTTTAAAGACCTATACTCTACCTGTCTGTGAGGAAATATCCAGACTGCAACCGTATACATTTTCCTTTTTATTTGCTTCTTGTTAAGTCCTCATGAGAGAAGGTTAGAATCAAAAATTACAGTACTCTTTGTCCTTACAAAATGAAATCCTGTTGCCGGTTGCTGATGCTTTTGGATTATAGTAGTGTTCTCTGTCTTAACTTGATTTAAATGCATTACTGATACAAATGAAATGAAGAATCTTTGATACTTATCTTTCTATATTTCTTCAGTCAAAACTGTGATCTTGGAATCTGATTAAATTAGGTTTTCCTACTCAGAGAAAATTAATTATTAAGCTTTTTAGGAAGCTATAGAAATTAATAGCTCCCATACCATCTAAAGGGACTGAAAATATCTCCCCCTTGTAAGTGGCAGACATTGGTACAGTTATTGCTGCTCATATCCTCTTGCTTCCTTCAAACACACACAATACAGAACAACTCAGGGAATCAGTACAAATGAGAAAGTGATTGGCAGGGCAGGAGTGTTGCTGGAAAGGATCTGGGGATTACAGTGAATGCAGGCTGAATTTGTATTCAACAATGCACTGGCACAGCGCACAAGCAAAACCTCACACTGAACTACAACAGAACCAGCATGCATGGCAGATGCAGTGAAGTTATCATCTCCCTTTGCTCAGAGTTAGTAAGGCTGAACATTGAATGTTGAGTCCAGTTTTGAATCTCCAGAGGTCTGTGGGAAAGTGGGGACAAGGCTTCTATTCTGGATGGGGCGTGTGATCTGTGGTAAGGGGTTAAGGTATTATGAGGTTCATTAGTTCAGCAGTGCAGTCAGTGTCTAATTCATGATTCAAAAGCAGCCTATGGTTACCTGAAGGTTGCTCCAGGACTGAGGCAGACAGACTCTTCTCAGTTATCAGCTAATACAACAAGGGGTAAGAGCCACATAGTGTCTCACAAAACTTTTACTGGACATTAAGAGAAGTCTTCACTTGTAAGCTAGTGCAAAGCGTTCTGAGATTTCTCAGATAGAAATGGATCTGCATTCTTGGAAATTTTATCTTTTATCTAGGCAAAGACATAGCCTGGAAACTGTTCTGCATAGATCAGAAGTGTCAGCTAGGTAGTCTCCAGTGTCTTACTGTGATCTTGCTATGCCAGAAATACGCTCAAGTATCTCAGAAATCTCAGTCTGACTCAGCCTCATTGATTATTTTGGTTCCCTTTACCACGCCATAGAAATCCCCATCAAATCAGAGTCCCCAAAGAAATCTCCTCTGCAAGAGACCTTGCTCTGCCTAATAAATTCCACTGCAGAAAATATTGACTATATATGTAGTCATGAAATGATTTGATGTCTTCAGTTATCACTGACCCATTTGAAGTGTCCAGCCCCCTTCATTATTTGGTCTCCTGCCAGACTGCCTCTTGATGTTGACACAGATAAGAAGCAACAATTCCTCTGATGTTGGTGATTTTATGAAGAAAATTTCTAAAGATATGTCACATATCACGTTTTTCTTATCTGCTGTTTAAAACAGCCAAACTATTTAAGTGAGGTTCCCAAAACTTTTTACTTCAGGGTAAGTTTTATGTATTAAAGTCTGGCATACAGATCTACATCACAATGTACCAGAAAATAAACATTCCATGTCCTAGACTTGCATGTCTCACTCTTCTGGTTCCTTATTCTCATTAAAAACAAGGTGAAAAAAGATTTTGACATGTGTATGACATCAGCAAGATTAAATGGGATTAATGATTTTATTTCCACAAACTCTTGGATAATCTGCCAAGAAAAAATTCTCATCCAAATGTGGTGGCATTATCATCGTGTTGCTCAATTTTGGCTCATGATCAATAGAATAATTTTTAGACATAACTGGACTAATACTTCCACTTAGTCTAGATGCTTTTCTGTTTAGATTATTCCTGAAAATACCGCTAATGGGCTTTTACAAAGATTTATGCAGACATATAATCCTTTCTATGAAGAGCATTATTGCCTGCGCAAAATTGTCGTTCATATCTAGCTAAGGCTGGAAAATTACAAACAACTTCATATAATGCTACATTTAGAAAATACTCTAAGTGGACCACATCTGAAACTATGTTGAGCTCTTCTATGTAACAGGAGTCTCTGCTAAATTCTTTTGAACAATGTAAATGGTGATGTATAACTAAAAAGAATCCCACCACAGAAAGTATCTGTCAGAAATTCTGTAATTGATGGCACAATATTCTTTGGGACTAAGTACACAAGGATTTGGTATTTAGAAAACTTTGTATTTTAATTAGGAAGTCTAGATTTTAGAACTGTCTATAACATAACTAACTATAATGAACAGCACATATTCCTCTTCACTCTGGGTCTGGGAGTCAGTGTTGGGTTAAACAATAGAAGAGGACTGGAGAGCCCCTATCATCTGAAAAGCACAGAGACAATGAAAACCATGCTTTATTCTCTCTGGTCTAGCACATGAAGTTATAAATTTACATGTTTATATAATTCAAAGAACACATATTGAGACGTGAAACTTGCCTACCCTAGCAAATGAAAATATTTCTTACACAACAGAATATTCATTGGGGTTAAGTGCCTACATAGTCATTGACAGCTTCTTTTGTGTTCCAGAAGAAAGCTACTAGCATTTTTTAAGTTATTGAAAGTCAATAAATTTGTATTAAAAATATGAATACAGATATCCCATTCAGGTTTTGGAGGACAGAAAACTCTATCACACCTGTTTGAATATGTAAAATATCACTGGGAGAGTTTCAAATGTAAGGTTGCACACATCATCAGACCACAATCTCCTTTGATGATAGCAATATCTAATATGAAGATCTTGGATCAAACTGTACATCCATCCTCATTGTTGTTAGCTAACATAGGAAAGAATCTTTATAAAATAAATCAGGTGTGATTTCTATTTGCTTTTGAGAAATATTATTTTGTGCTAACATTCAACTGCAGTGAAAAGAGAGAAGAGAATAACCATCAGAATACAGTAGGTCCTGTTTCCAAGACCTCAACCAGCAATAAACCCAGATATTGAACCATTCCTCCAAATTCATCAGCACAAAAGACTTTTAAGTT
Source organism: Turdus rufiventris (assembly GCA_013186435.1). NCBI lineage: Eukaryota > Metazoa > Chordata > Aves > Passeriformes > Turdidae > Turdus > Turdus rufiventris. The sequence goes on from PYHW01010552.1 coordinate 311,540, forward strand.
GATCAGTGTACAGCAGGTTTCATAATTCTTGATATATTTGATCTCTTCCCTCATCTTTTTATAACTTTGTTCCTTGCATTCAAGATTTTGCTGTTTTTCCATTCAGAAATTATATGTGGATGAAGAAATTTTTCTTTCCCTTCTTTTTCTTTTAATTTTTCCAAACCCCACTTTACTCCTTCATCCGAGAAACTTTCAAAAGATGCAGCTAGCTATATCCAATAAATAGCTAGATCTTACTAGATTATCTGCTCTGAATGCCCCATTCATGAATAATAAAACTCAAATAAATGTAAATATTATGCATGATATTTTTTTGCTGTACAAGCTGTTCAAAATCAGAGAGAAACATGGAGAAATTACACCTGACTACCTGAGATGGACTTCAGTATCTTAATCTTCAACCACAGGCATCATTGGGGATTTGGTTGTGAAAAAACACTCAGCTCTGAAAGTATTGCATGTTTTTGAAGGAAATGTATTACTTTGAAACATTTATCAGCTAAAATAGTAAAAACCTAACTAAATGCACTCTCGCTAAATAGTTTTTTTACTGCTTTTATAAAACCAACCAAACAAAAGCTGAAGTGTTTGTATTTAGTAAATATTTTTCTTTTCAGAATAATCACAGAGATGGGCAGTTTGAAATAGAAATTTTTGTGATTCCTTTTAAAAGTCAGTGGTGTCAAAACGCAAAACTGAGAGATTTCTTTGCACAATTGCACTCTACCTGCAGGGAGACATCTTGATGTGAAGTAATAACAGCTAGAATAATATTTTTTCCATAGAAATCCATACCAATAAAGTTTCTCATAGTTCCACAGATCGATATTATCTTAGAAGCAGAAGTAGTGCAATAGTAAACTGATGATGAGCTAATTTTATCATATGGGCATCAAAATTTCAGAAATAATTATAGATTTCAAGGATCTTATGTACTTCTTATTTAAGTTTACATGTTGCTCCAAAGATTTATTTAATGTTTGATTCAGGTTTTTGCAATTAATTAATACACTGCATGTAGTGTTCAGTAGATTTATTTACAATAGTAACTGCATAAATATAACACATTGTGCAACAAAATGTATTGTCAAGGTATGAGAAGAGCCT
>PYHW01010552.1:318124-331927 GCA_013186435.1 Turdus rufiventris
CAGAGAGTGTTGCCACTGACTCCTGCTGCTGGATGAACCCTTTTCCCATGGGACCTGACCACCCCTACCACAACCCTGGCCTGGGGCAGTGGCTCCTTTTTCTGACTGGAGTAATGAAGATTTGTTGCCCACCATCATATTTATGAAGAAGACTCTTCAACCATGTAACATAACTAATTTCACATTTTTCCTCTTTATAGATTGAAATTAAATGGGATACTAGATGTCTCTACTAATGGAAAGTAAAATAAGTACTACATATAAGTGTTTTGGAGCAGGCTGCATATCATCTAAATCTGATCTAGTCACTCAGATTAGGCACTTCCTGCCTGAACATTATGGAAGAATAGGAGCTCTGTCAAAACCAAACTCACCTTCACAGCCAAGACAGTCAAGAGCCCATCTCTATGTAACTTAACAGAGCTCTGTTCTAAAGACATGTCTGTGAATCACTACTCCTCTCTAATATAATTTTGTTCATTTAAAACCATAAATCTTTTCACGTTATTATTTAAAGGAATATTCTTCCTTTGTTTTGCTCAATTTCCTTGTTCTCTGCTAGCAGCCTTCAAAGAAGTCAAATTCACCAACAAAGAAAGCTGTCAGGAACAACACTGTTGGCATATATTAAAACTTGTCTTGTCATAACTTGAGAATTCCCCAGAGGTATATAAATTAGATGCCACTGAAAATGCCTCTTTCACCAGTATTTCACTACTGTATAACTCTGCTTTATTGTACAAGAATACACCATTCTACAACTGGAGGAGCACAGTAGGGAATTTATTCAAGAAAACTTATGGAAATACCATAGTAATAATGTCTGTTAACCATTTTCCTTGCCTTTTGTTTAAAATTAAGGGATATATCAGAAGATGGGACAGAAACCGATTTATTTTATTGCTTATATTATGCCTTTTAAAATATATTATCCTGGAAACATAATAATTGATTTTGCTTTTATTTTATATATAAAACTATCTTCAGTTTTGTTGTGCTATTGAACAACATTTCTCTTTTTTCATTGACATCTGAGATCCCGTAGAGTCCTCATTTGTTAAATAAAAGAAGTGAAAGGTAAACATTGCATAAAACATACTGATAGTGGTGGGAGATTTTTTCTTTTTTAAATCAAGCCTTGAAATTGCACTGACTATTCAAATAATGATAAGAACTTGCTTACTTTTACTTAAATTTATTCAGAGATTTTAAGATTTGGACTTTGCGTTCAATAGAAGCCCAACAAATGATTTACCCTGAAGTCCTATTTGAAACAAATTATTCCACTTCGTCTCAAAACTAACATCAGGAAGAGCAGATGGACCAGCTTTGGGATGATGGAAGTGTTAGTGAACTGAAAGGTAATTAAGGAAATACACTGGTTAAAAAAGTTTGTGCAAATCAGGAAACATTCTATCATAAAGTGAAAGTCAAATTATTGTCTATCTGATAAAAATAGATATATTAAATAACTAATATACAGAGAAGGTATTTTATAATAGTCTTGTTCTTTCCTTCTCTTTTGATTTTATGCAGTAATTATTGGAAGTGTGAATAATGAATTCACCTTCAGTGTAAGTTCCATGTAGTACAGTATAAAAGACAAAAATATCAAAAGAAGTCTCTAGTTTTCTTCAAAGCACAGTTTGTTCCTGCCTATCTACCACCATCTGTAGATGGCTAGTGACTGAAGGTCCAGCTATTTGTCCTGCAGCATTAATTATGACCATTAGAGGTGTGTGTGCCAGATTTAAATGTTGATTGCAGTTTTAGAGCTGTTTCTTTATCTGCATGGTTAATGTCACAGCTTTGCAGACATTAATGCAAATTCTGCTGACATCCAAGGTTCACTGCAGCACACCTGGAATGGGCTGCACTCAGACTTACCAAAAGTGAATGTTCTAATTGAAACCGGTTAATTAGTCTCAGTCTGAACTCAGTGGGAGACCACCACTTGCAAAGTGCAATTTTCCCAGCTATTTTGGATGAACCAGCTTTCTAAAGTGGTTGTTTTTTGTTGTTTTTTTTTTCATTTACCATTCTCTCCTTTGTCTCTGTTCTGCTGACCCCCAGCAGTTTTCTCACATGGACCGGTCTCATCTCCCTGAGGCAAGTGGTCTCCCTGGACACATCAGGTCCTCCATCTCCCAGAATTTTGCTGTAATGATCCACCTGTATTGTATATTGTAGCATGTGTTGTACAACTGATTATCAATCTGGACACAATTTTTAGTTTTTTAATATTGCTTTATCCATACCCATGCAAACATTAGCAGCAGTAGCAATTAGTAGCAAAAAAAAATGTTTATTTCGTGCTCTATATCTTTAAAGATCATATGCACATATTCCTAGTTCTGTGCATCTTCCTACTTGCAGTAGTAGGTGGTGTTTGAGTAGAGGTGTTTGAGAACACTTTTACAGATTTTTGATGGGCTAAAGACATTCTGCTTTTTAGTCTATTTTCTGTCAGATTGTCAATCACACTCCCAGCTTCTTCGTTATGTCACTTGCACAACTCCATTAATTAGATTTTGTATTTTTCCAGCTTTCATATCATTGCTTCAGCTTACACTTATCTCTTCCTGCCAGCTACAGAGGGAGCTGGATGACTGCTTCGAACCAGTTACTTAGCTTCTAAGCAGCTAAACTTGGAAGATACTTCACAGTCCCAATACTTTAAATTCCCAAACAGAGACTCTAAGGAAGGATTGAGTTTTGGAAAAGAGGGAACCTCCATCTTCTTAACATGAGGCCAAGTTAAATGAAACTCTCAGAAGATCAAGTATTCAGTCACCAAATGTTTTTTGACAGCATTGATTAATGAAATACAGATTCAAAAAGATTCTTTGTACATAAAAGAGAGTACTTTTTTAGCCGATGCTATCTTTAAAACTGAGAGAAAATTTCAACATGCTTGTTGTTAGCTGAAATATTCTGCAATTTACTTTGCCTATAGAAAGATTTCCCTCTCCCCAATGTGGCTAAAACCTTATGAAGCCATTGTTAGTTTAGATGCACATTTATATAAGTCAGGGAAAGCAGAGAGTTTTAAAGACAAGACTGTGTTGTCAGGATATTAGCTGTTACTCCCGGTTATGTTAGAGGATTAATTGTATCCTCTACAAAGGTCAGTGTAGCAGGCAAAGAATGTGAAGAAGTTGCTTTAGAGATGGCTATCTCCTGGATAAATTAACTGGTGCTTTATCTTGATTATGGTTTATTCTATATTCCAAAGAAGTTAAAGTAGGTGAATACCACATCCAATAAATACAGATTACTCAGCTTTCATTGAAAACTGATCTTCTCCACAAGGGAAATCCATGGTAGACTTGGTCCTTAAACATAACAAAAATGTTTCACTTCACAGTGCAGACAAATGGAGCCTAAGTCTGGTACTTCATCAAATTGGACAACTTATGCAGTGAAACAACTCATACTCCAAAAGCGCTGATTATGTTCTCCTCTTTTTAGTTTACACAAATTATTGACTCATTCTTATTTTGTTGGGTCTGGTTTATTTCCTCTAAGAAAAGCATGCACAGAATTATGCTTTCTAAATCCTATATAACTAAAGCTAGAAAGATAAGGGACTTCATCTCTAAAAGAAATTAACTAAGTTTTCTTGTTCAAGTCCTTTGGCACAATCATGCCAGGACATGAATTCTTGCATGGAGTAGTACCCCTGATGTGAAGAATAACATGTAGGGGTTTGGTGGGGGGTTTCATTGTTTTTGCTGTTCAGGTGTGGTTGGTTTGTTTTGTTGTTTAGGCTTTTTATTTATCTTCTGTAGAATTTTACTTGTCAAATTCAAGTTTCCAATAAGATATTTTCAACCACCAAGACTGGTCATAGTTTACTATTAGCAGTTATTGTTGCTATCATTGCTGAGAATGAAAGGTGAAGAAAGAAGGAACTATAACCCTCTTCTGAATACTACTAGAAGGGAAAAACAGCAATCACACTTGAACACAGGGTGACTGTAAAATCGAATTCTAAGCATGTCATTGTGACTATTGGACAAGCAATGAGCTGTCTATGTCACTGGTCAAAAGGAAGATAGGATGTCTTCCTAGGCAGCAGGACAGAAACCACCACAAAAACCAGTTCTGACAGAAAGAGGAAAACAAGCTATTGTCTGCTACTGTGTCTCTGAATGATATGGAAGAAGAGTAGAACAGCAATACTGATCCTTTTATGCACAATTTGTGACATCTTAAAACATAGGTGCAACCGGGTTAGCAAGCCATACACTTCCCATTGAAGGTCTATTAGCTTTTACTCATAAAGTAATTGAGATCATTAATATCAAAGCACTTGGGGAAAAATGTCCCTCTTGGATTGTGGCTGTATTAATAAAGAATCTAGTTTCAAATTGTTGTAAAGCAAAACAGCAGAGTTCTGTGAACCAGCTCCCTAAACTAACTTTTTCCATTGACAACCTCAAAGAAAAAGGTTTATTATTACTTCAAGGGGCATTTCAAAAGATCAAACAAAATTGTATATATCAAAAGGGATATATTTGAGAGGCTAGGATTTAGAACTCAAAACTATGTTAAGAAATCCAATAACAAAAATCAGTCAGTTCTACTCCAAATCCGTGACATCAGTGAGGCACAGTAATGAATACAGATTGATGCCTCAATATGTCCTCAGACAAAAATGGTTTATGCCTCTGGAGCCTGAAGCCTAAGTCAAAATTCTTCGAAAACACTGAGGTTGCACCTTAGAAAACAGGGAGGTTAAGGGAATGATATCAAAAGCAAGATGAAAATATCCAAGAAATAGATGAAAGCTGAGGAATCTAAACACCCGTGCAAGAATAACACATTCCCACAGTGTAGCAAAAAAATAAATAAAACACAAAAGATCTACAGACAGAAAAAACTCTCTAAGACCAATAAAAACCTAAAAAAACCCCAAAACAGAATGAGGAAAGATTATTAAAAGCTTGAACGCCACAGAAGACTAAAGAAAATATCATTAGAGTAGAATAAAACACTAATTGTGCTGCGTGAATTAAAGAAAATTTTAAAAATTCATTAAAAACTGGGAAAGAAGACTGAAAAAACTTGAAGATGGGATATATCTTGTATTAAAGATTGGTATAAAATCTTCATCATCAAGATAAACCTCATAATAAAACAATGTTAATTAAGGAAAAAAGGTAAGGTCATCAGCAATTCTCTAGCTGTTGGCTGATATTTCCCAGTGTTTCCCAATTATTTGGGAGAATTCAAATGGGTGAGATACTCATATCAATTGGTATTCATCTTGGTGTTGGTTCTGATTGGACTTACTCAGTTTTGTTCTTTTGTCCTTTCAGGAAAGAGAGTCAAATCTTGTGACTTCAATGAGGATTATTTGGGCAAGCTTCTGTCAATTTCCCTGCACTTCCTGTCATCCCATTCACTTTTAGTGTTTTCACTTGGTTTTGGAATTTCCCTTTTTTTTTTATTTATAGCCTTTCAACTCCTTTCTTTCCTAATATCAGGATTTTAATTGGAATAAATTTGCAAATTTAAGTCCACTTCACTGCCCCTTATTCCATCTCAGTCATTTGGGTTGCAGTCATTCCATTTCATAATTTTCTGGTTTTATTTCAATTGTATTTTAATGTATCATATCTCCATTCCAGAGCATTTGTTAGTCTTTGTTTTCTGATTTCAAGATTTCATTCTCTTTCCTGAAAGGAAATGCTGTCTTTCAGGAATAGGAATGAAATCTTGTGAATTCAGTGAGGACTATTTGGGTAAACTTTGGTCTACTTAGCTGCACTTCTTATCATCCCATTCATTTTAGTGTTTTCACTTGTTTTGGAATTTTCCTTTGCTTTTTTTTTAGTGTTTTCATTTCTTTAGGATCTTGTACTCACTCTTTGTTTACCTTTCTTTCCCTATGTCAGGATTTTAATTGGAATAAATTTTTGCAAATTTTGGTCCTTTTCACTGCCCCTCATTTCATCTCCGTCCATTTGGTTGTAGTCACTCCATTTCCAAATTTTCTGGTTTTTGGGGTTTGTGTTTTTTAGGTTTGTTTGTTTGTTTGTTTGTTTGTTTTTGGTTGTTTTTTTGTGTGGTTTTTTTCCCCCCATTGCATTTTTTTAGGTCATCTCTCTTTTCCAGAGCATTTGTTAGACTTTTCCTTGTGATTTCAAGATTTCATTCCCTTTCCTAAAAGGTATCTCTTTTTTTAAATTTTAAATTTCTAATTTAATATCTAAAAATACTGTAGAAGACAGACCAGTGCTATGTGAATTGATTTGCTGAGCCTTACTAATGTTTGTTTGTTTTGTTTTTTTTTACCTCAGAACTATAGATCCTTAAGAGCTGTACATCGACAAGAGAAATAAAACCTTTTCTATCATGGTGAAAATGTTACTGGGTTTAAGTGCCTTTCTGTAGAACCACAATAGCAAGTGAACTCCAACTTCTTTTCTATTGATCCTTGTGAATGAAATGTATGCCAAAAACGCTCTTTAAGTGTTTTATCAGACCGTGTTGCTCTGAGGCTGTGTGTCAATGAAACAGGCATCTACGTATTTAAACATTGCAGTAGACCTGCAGTAGGGATGTATATCAGTGCACGTTGCCATATGAAAACTGTCTAAAAATGCATGCCCTTAATTGTAACAATTAAACAACAGCAAGGAAGATACTCAATGTGATAAGTTAGATAGTCTGGAAGTGTTTTTGAAGAAGACAGCTGAATTCAACCAAAACTCTATGCTGTTTTATCTAGAGCTTACCCTTGGTCTTTCAGTGAATCAAGCTCCAAGTGAATCAGGAAGGGTATTTTCCAGATCCTATGCATGTTTTACATGAGCAGTCAGGGAGGTATTCAGGATTATGGAAAAATTTGGCAAAAATCTGGCCAAAAGGATTTAAAATTGATCTCCAGTCTCACAATAATATATTTATCAAAGCACAATGAATTTATTTGGCTTTTTTCTGGATTTCCAACTGTTTATTGTGACAAGATTTCCTATTTTTGTTTGTGTGAATACAACGCTGTCACTTGGAAAGGACCTTACTATCTAAGAATCAAAAATCCTGTTTCAATACATTTTCCTTTAGATTAATCTGATATTTCACAGAATAATCTGCATTGGAAGGGACACAGGAGGAACTTCATGTCCAACTCTTAAGCGAACGGCCCATATAGGGATTGAACCCATGAGCTTGGTGTTATTAGCACCAACTGAGCTCACCTCAGGATCACTGGATAAAACTTGTGATACTTGACAGGCTATGGAGCCCTGGAGTTCAGCAATGAGCAAAGAACTATTTTTCAGATAATTACAGTGAGTTAAAAAATATAATTGCACATTGTGGAAGATCTGTAGGACTTCTCTTTCCTCCTCTTCTTTTGCTTTGTTACATTGATCTGAAGTGTGACAGAGATTGTACTACTTCAGACACAAAGTCATGAATTCTTTGCATCAATCTACATTGTAGTGACTGAATGTTTCCACCTTCACTCTGGCATTGTCATCTCAATATTAGGTAAAGAAGGAATAAACCATCAGTTATACTATCTCAAGTTAAGTGATCTAATAGAAAGTCATCCATAGATTTCTGATCAGAAACGTAATGTATATAAAATGCATGAATTATGTCTGAAAATGTATTCTCTTTCCAAGAGAAAAAAGCTGTTTCTTGACTTGACCAATGGAGATTAAAAGGATACTTTTATATGACAAAAATGATGCTCAACTCCTATCAAACAACATGCAGAGTTAAATTCTGAAATTCTTGAGGTGTCCAGGCACATTTTTATTCTTAAAGTTATATGTGATTAAGTATGAAAAATGATTTTTTTCTAGGATAATAGATATCCATTTTTCTTATTCCACTCCAATATATATGGGTTTGCCTCTTATGGAGCTCTCCTATCAGTAAGTAATTATGTCTTGTTTAAAGATGACGGACAATGGACAATGTAATTACAACACCTTCATGATCACTAGCTTCATCTTCCTGTCCTTTATTTCTTGAGTTTATTACTACTTAAAGCATCATTCCTTTATTTTATTTTTTTTTTTTAAGTTTTAATTAATTTAAAATCCTCCCTTTAAATTGTTGGGATTTTCTCAACAAGACAGTAATAATACTGTTCATTTTTTATTCATTCTGTGTTTTTCTTGTACATATAATACCTGTACTTAGGTTTTTTTCCTCTTTAAGAAATATCTAATAGTGAATTTTGTAGGATAGTTTGCATTTACCATCTTCATTTAAAATGTGGGGAAAAGCCCCAACAAACCAAATTGGATGCACAGCTTGGGAGAGAGAGACAAAACCTCCTATTGACGTAACACCTAACAGTCCAGACAAAAAGTACGAACCCTTTCACAGGAGCCTGAGTGCAGCAGACGTTAAGGGGAACAGACACAGCCTTGTTGAGCTGCAGGCCCATTGCACCCGTGCTGGGAGTGCAAAAACTTCACGGCCAAAGTGCTCATGTCTGTTGTGCTTCATGAGTGCAAGGTTGGCTTCCCAGACACAGCTCGGCCACACTGCACATCTCGATGGGACTCCTCACTGCTCTGTGCAACCATGCCACTGCTGTCACCTGGGCAGGAGAAGAGGAATAGATACTCAAGCTTTTGCTCAGAAAGTAAGAAATTATTTGAATTTTGTTTCCCCCTCTTGGTTTTCTTGCCAGTATTCTTATTCTTATTCTTATTCTTATTCTTATTCTTATTCTTATTCTTATTCTTATTCTTATTCTTGTCTTCAGCAGTGCTTTGTGATTATTTCATATTTTTAAAATCTTTTCATAAATAGAGAAACTAGAGATAAAAAAGCTGTTTTTTTTCATAATCATTAAAGCTGTTTCTGTTAAGAACTAATTTAGACATGAATGATCAGAACACCTTCTAAGAAAGGAGTTGTTACTCCAATGTGACCTAATTTAATCTGAAGTTTGTACTTTTTGTTCTGGTGTTTTCGAGGAAATCTTGAATGCATTATGTTAATTAAAACTTCCTCATGTTAATCTGAACATAGAATTTTTTGCTACTTGTAGTTTATCAATTCTTCTGCGTTGATGTACTAGTATCTGAAAGACTACAACACAATTTGGTATTTCTACTTAAAATCCTAAGAAAAAAAAAATAATTCTTTGGTTTAGGATCAGGGGACAATCTGAACATAGATGTGTTGCAGGCATTCTTAAATGGAACAAATGAGAAACCACTCCAGACAGAATGATATTAAAAGAATGAAGTGAAATTCAATATGTCAAAAATTTACTGTGAAAACACCACATGCACTTTTCATATACCAAAAGCCACATAGAATCCAGATCTGATTTGAAGTGAGAATAGCACCAGTATCCCTATTGAGAATATATTAAAGAACAGTTTATAGAAGCCTATCAAGAATAAAAACTAATATATTGAATCAAACAGAAGAAGCCAATTCAGAAAGTAATATTCTATTCTCCAACTGTTATTTCAATAATTAAATAATCAAAGTGTCTATATAAAAGCTCATACCATGTAATTAAGCTGCTATTTTGAATAATGTGATCATGGAAAATTTTCTGGCATTATCACATTAAGCAAACAGTACACTTGCTTCCACCGTGAAATTCTACAGCTGAGTTTGGGGTTTGGTGACCCTGGGGAACAGCCAGGGCTCTGCACAGCCCTCAGGCTTTCAGGGTGTAGGCTAGAAAGAAGAGTGGAGACCAAGCACCAGACTGTTTAGGTGAGGGTCTTCTCCTTCCCTATTGAAACTGCATCTGATGCATTTATAACACTTATGTCATCAGTTGTGTCAGTTCTTTCCCAACTTAATGATCACCATTTTTATAAAACATGGCTTCTCAAACAGAAATAAGGAAAAATCTTGAAAACAACTTCCCTCTTTTGTGACACCTGTGGGCAGAGTGTGGCTGAATTGAAACCCACTGCTCTTCTTAGAAAACACCCATGCTTTATGGAAAGAAATCCAATCTGTCTGAAACCACTAAAGGAAGAATTAATCTCATAACTATTGATGATGTCAGGTAGCAATAACTTTATTTGTCTTGGAAAGTTGAGATATTCCAGGACATTTATACGGATTCTATGGCCTCTGTCAGACTGATACTTTGCATTATATCCAAAGTTATTTCATTCATAAGGAGCAAGAGGACTTTTGTTGAATTTTATTCTTTAACATCTTCATTTTTCATTACAGATTTTGTCAATTTTCATTAATGATATTCAATTGTCAATAACCAGCTTTGAGATCCGACCATAGTGTTCATAAAATACACAAAAATTAATAATTTACTTTCGGCCTTATTTGCATCTGGGGAGGTCTCTTTAAGTATTACAACCCAAAAGAATTAAAATGTTTTTGAAACACTCTTCTGCCTAAGTTAATTTTTTTGGTAAACTTTTACTCAATGAGTTTACAAAGTTTTTAAATTAATTATCAAAGATTTGCAACAGGATATTTTTATTAGGAATATATCTTCTATTTTTCTTCTGTAGTTCTGAAAACATGCAGTTTCAAAGGACAGAGACTGGGCAGAATATTTAAAGGGGATTTCCAAGCCCAGCTATTCTATTAACTATCTGTAACTTTTCTCGTATTGCATTTCTACAGTGCTCTTGGTTTGGACCCACAATCAGATCACTGAACTGAAAGGAAGTAATTTTTCTACCCTGCATCGATTCATTTGTAAGTGCACAACCAATGTGAGATAAAGGGATGAACAATTTGAATGGAGTCAAGAGAAAGACCAGAGAATAAGCACATTGCAACAGTGTTGAAAAGTAGAATTTGAGACTAAGTTGGAGGCAAAAGAAAAAGGGAGATTACGGGCAGGATGCTGGGTTGGACTGTCAGGGAGGAAAAACTGGTCTAGGTCAGTCTGCATTTTAAAACTAAAACTCTAAGGCTGACTTTAGTCTTCAAAATATTCTGAAAGCAATTTCAACATTAATAGAGTAAATTACTTAGTTTCCTTTTATGTATCAAATTTTCAACTCTTCTTACATCAAACCATATTCTAGTAGATTAAGCAATCTTGAAATTTGTTTGCTCTTACATTCCCTTGTTTATGATTTCTTTTCTCAATTGAGGGACAAAGTAAAACTTTGAGGGGATAATTTATACCATGACAATGTGGGTGATTAGCAAAAGTGGGTTGTGTCACCTTTAGGTGTTTCTCTTCCCTTTTTCTTGAAAAAGAGCTTAAATTACACACTGATAGCATATGCTTAACACATTGATGGCTAAATGAGATTAATTCCATCCATACTACTGTTTTACTGTGCAGATCTGCTAAGTTCTGTAGGTGTAGTGAGTGCTGGACCACAGAAGACTAACGTCAAAGATTCCTTTCGGGATATTGCATTGTAATCTCCACCCCTTCCTGGCTGACCTAGGTAACAAGTTTTCCATGTTAGTCTGTTAAGTGATCAGACCCAAAGTCCCTGACATCACAGCACTACAAAGCAACTTGGAGCCTCAAAATCAAGTAGCAGGTACTCCTATGTAGCTGTAGTCACTGAGGCAAATGAAGCTGTTCTGCTTTACACCTTTTTCAGGATGCTGGTATTGCTTTTTTTGATTTCTTCGTGTTGAAGCAAGTCTTACTCCCTCTTTCCCTTGGTACATGCATTAAGTGACTATAATGCTCAGATTTTACAAAAGGTAAAAAGTTAGATCCCAGCCAGATATGTGTGTGTTTAGCTAGTAATTTTTACTCTTCCTTTTTTTTATGTTCAGAGCTGTGATGCCTGTGTGATGGATGCGCTTGACAGGAGCAGCCCTTTATGATACTCTAAAAGCAGACATAAGTGCAGCAACCCAAACCACATCCATTATTAAAAATTGATGTTCATTCACCATTGGCAAACATTGATTATAAACTTAAATGGAATTCTTTTGCAATATTGATTTGGATGCTTCTGACTTGAAACTGAAAGCTGAATGTACTTAGTGGAAGTTGATCACATTCCTTAAAAACGAAGCAGGCATTAGGTTTCAGGGATTTGCTACTCCACTATCTTGTTTTTGTGGGATATGTTTAATGTCCTTGGGAAAATATAAAAAATATGTTAAAAAAGTCTCACAAACTTGCAATTCATTTTGAAATTCCTTTTGGTTTTATGTTGGGAGAGATGATTTGGTGAAGAGCTATCTTTAAAAAAACAAGGGAAATTAAAGGAATTAAGGAGAGGGGGAAGGAGGTAAGAAATACTATTTATTACTTAGTAGGAAAGGCATCGTGGCTACAGTTTTTTTTTCTTGATTCTTCTGCTTTATACCAGTTTCACAGCAGTTTGGAAAACGGAGTTGCAAATTTGTGTGAAGACGGGGAAAATACTTTGGTGGATGAAGCATTTAAGTAATTGTTACTTTATTACTAGAGGACAGTGTGGGACTGGAAATGAATTGTAGGCTTTGGAGATGATTCCATTTCCACTAAATGTCTGAAATAGAAGCACTGATTTCAGTTGTCATTAAGCAGCTCTTCAAGAAGACTCTCTTTTTTTTTCTGCTAGTTTCAGTAGCAGCACTGAGCTTTCTTTAAGCATGACCTCCACTTCCACCTCTAAAGTAATATTGAAAAATATCCATTAGATCTAAGTGTAGACTAATCTTTGCTATTGACTTGAAACTTGTTAGTAGGAAAATTATTATTGCTGAATATAATTTGACTTGATGCTTTATTTGTAACTGAGTGTCTTTTTCAAAGGTATCTAAAAAGGTGGAAAGAACATACACACAAATATTTTAGTTGTTACAATAATAAGTGAAATCAACCAAAGTGCTTTTGCCCTCATAATCTTTAAATCCTTCATTACTCTGTCCAACTAGGTTTTTAAAAATAATGTTGGCAAAAAGTGTATAGCTTTTCTACTGGCTAATGCATGTTGATAAAGTGCATAAAAAGCTAAAAACCCCTGTATAAATACTTTATTTAAAAGATGACACAGATAAAACTGAAGTAATAATGTCAAAAAAAAGAAAACCTCACAAGAGAGGCAAAAAAATTTCAACTTGCAACACCTGCCTAAAAGCAGGAAGTAGACATGGTGAGAGAAAAGGAAGTCACCATCCTCTGAAATTCAGCTATGCAGCCCAGCCTCTGGTTGCAAAGAGTTTGTCCTAATCTTTTGCTCTTTAGTTGTGAATGTAACTACTGTATGAAAGCTTTCATCAAATGTGAGGGAACTAAATGAGAAGTTTAGCACGCTGAAAATTTTGTTTGGTAAAAGAGTAAGGGGTGATTCCCTTTGACATGGAGGAAAATGTCTCTCTTTAGTTAACTATATAAAATATTTGAAGGGTTTAGCTGTTCTGATAGCTTGGTCTTTGCCAGTAGAGGGCCTGTGTGACTTCTAATGAACTTGCAGGAGGGTAAGGGACAAAAATAAATTGCACTGATTTTACACCCATGAATAAACTGCCATATTTGTACTGCAAGGTACTTCTAAATGAAGATTCAAGTCAGATATGGCTTTCAATAACGAAGATGTTTGATTCCATTATTCTATTTACTTTCTACATGCTTTGATTACATCATTTTGCTAGATAAGGGTAATGGAAACAACAGAAACTTCTTTAGCTTCATAAATCTTTCACTTAAAATATAAAAAATGTTAACTCCATGCCTGACAATTTCCCTAAGAGCCCTGGTATGACAGGCAAAAGTCAAACTCAGCAAAATTAATGTATATTAATCAAACCTCATCTAACTGAAAGCTAATCTGACAAGCACCTTTACAGTTATTAGGGCTTCAGTTCTGTAAAATGGTTCTAAGTAGGGCTTTAATCTCAAATATATACTAAATA
>PYHW01010552.1:331977-378877 GCA_013186435.1 Turdus rufiventris
TGACCCTTTTTATTCTCTCCTGAAATTTTGTAGAGCAGAATCCTAGCTCCCATGTGATGCAGTCAGCTAGAAGAGAGAGTATAACATTTTACTAAAAAAGTGGCATTTAAGCCCACACCAGTTTTCAGTTTTGCTGTAAATAGCCCAGAGTTGAGTGAGGGGGGCTTATGTTTGGATGGTTTTTGTGCGTTTTTTTTTAATAAAACCTGCCACTGAGAATTCTGATATGAGAGGAAGTGACATTTATTTGTGGTTTATTTTCCATACTTATATAACAAGTAGGTCAAGGTGATTAAGATTCCTCATATAAAAAGTGTCTCTTAAAGACCAAAACTGCTTCTCTTGTTCTTTTAGTGACTGCACTGGAAAAATGCACAAAATGATGCAGAAGGTCAAAAAACTGAGGGTCTGGTCCACCCAGAGTTTAATGGCTGATCTCTTCTGGCTGTTTTGTTTTGTCAGGGGCTGGATGATGAAGGTTTTCAATAAAATGGGATTAACAAACATTTAGGTAATAGAACTGATCTTTCTTTTCTACCACCTGTGTTCTGTAAGATTTAAAACCCATCCGGCAGTAAATATATGTTCAGTATCGGCTCATATGAGAAAGGAACCTGATTCATAGTAGGGTTAAAAATGCCCCATACTTCAAATTGAAATGAGTTGGGAGTATTCTTTTTGATCATACAGTGCTTCCCAGAGACTAATTGCTCTATGCAAGTACCCACGCTTACCAGCTAAACTTCCTGAAAAGTCTGTGTTCATTCACTCTGAGCTTTAATCCTTCAGTTTAAAATAGAAATAATATTTGCACCTAGCTCTGTGCAAGGTTAAAGTATTTTGTGCATAATGATGTGGATGCTCTAAGAGAAAACACTGAAAAGTCACAATAAGAAATAATAATTCCCAGAATTCCTAACCTTGCTGTTTATCTTTATAACCATCTCTTTTCTCAATAAAATAGTTGTAAATTTAATGGATTAGATTTGAAAACAAATTGCATTACTAATTGTTTTGCAATAAAAAAGGGAATGTTTTAATAAATAATTCTATTTTTCTATTGTATTTTTCCACTTATTCTGATACAAAATATTACTTTCTCAGTAAGTTTCTAGAATGTAAAATGATATTAATTTGCTCTTATTTGTGATTACAGTGAAATATCTGTGCTGCAATGCAGTCTTTTGGTCTCAAATGACAATGGAAAACATAATTCTGATAAATACACATATTAGGGAAAAAAGAAAGATCCTAAATAATGTAGTTGGTGAGCAAGACAGGGAACAGCACTAAGAGTGAAAAGGAGAGGAAGAGAGTTGATAATTGCAGAATATCCTGAGATGAATGGGATCCACAAGGATCATCAAGTCCAACTCCTGGCCATGACGGTTGATAGTTAAGAACTTGATATCACCCCTTTTTAAAAATGTACAATCTTTTTCTTTAAATTTAAATATAAACATACAGCAACAGCAAAAACATGTAGTGTACTATTATATGATTCTGTGATTTTTTATCTGCAAAAAGGAATGCTACTTCATAACTTTAGATATAGACTAACATAGACTTTGGGACTTCTACCTAAGAGCTCTAAATACACTTAGCAGAGGTATTGCAGACATCAATTCCAATTAGTTTCCCTTCTAAAATTTTAAACATCTACATGTTCAAGAAACGTTGAATCTATGTGGCCATAAAGGAGAATACAAACCTCAGTTCCCATTACTTTCATGGATAGTGATTTGAAGTAGGCACATATGAGGAAGCATCTGAAAGAGGGAGTAGTGTATACAACTTATTTTCTTTCCAGTCTTCACCCTGGCTCAAGGAGTCTCAGAGGGTGACAGAATGGACAGTAGACCTGACCTCAGTTACTGAGTAGAGAATTTAAATTACACAAATAGTGTCACAGCCTTCATATCCTGAGATTATGTACCAACCCACTTCCTCCTATAACCTTAGGCTCCTTGCAAGCTGTTGTGAATGTCACAAGCTGTACCTTGCCCTGAAGCACAGCTCATTCTTAATGCAGTTTGCTTAGAACAATATTGAAAACAGCATTCATAAAATCTCTAAACCTTGTTTGCAGAGGCCACTGGGTAGTTAAGAAAAGAAATGGGGTTCTCTAGATCTCTGTTTCAGGCCTCTGAAGAATTGATTTCCTAGAGGATATTTCCATGTAAATGGTAATGTACTCAAATTTGGCCTATGGTGCCCATAGGCTATGAATGAAGCAAACTAGAGAAAATTGCTTATAGGGAGTTCCTCTTCCTTCCCCTGTTCCTTTGCTTGCCTTGAAAGATTGATTATGCAGTTTGAACTCAGCAGTCTCAACTTAGTTGTGCTTAGCCCAATATAACATTTATGCACAATATAATCTTTCAACTTGCCTCCCCCTTCAACACTTCAGAAATGACCTTCAAGGACCGTGTTGTTTTACAAATAAACCTCAGCTGCCCACAGAAAGACACTGTCAATATATATTTATGAAAATGTGTTAAGTTTATAAAGTGAAATTAGCATAGGCAAATTTTTTTTCTAGAATTTTGAAGAGTCTGTGTGGTGCAGATTATTTGTGCTTGGTTTTTTCTGCTGAATGTGTCTAATTTTCAGTCTGGAATTCACATAAGATGATTCTGATTTTGAGTTAATATACTCCAGTAATCCTTTAGGGTCATGTGTGATCAAAGGAAGTGCAAATGGAGGTCTGTGTAGGGAAGATGAAGGTTCACCAGATTTCATACTATTGCTCTACCAATCAGCATGCTTGAATAACTGAGTTAATAATTTTTCCAATTTTCATAGTCCTTGCATGTTCAGAGCTGCTGATTCATATTGGGCAGAGAAATGCAGAATTGTCTTCATTCATCTATACAGCAGTATGCTAGGTTATTTTTGTGGGAAGAGTTGCTCCAACATAGAAGTAATGCTATTGAAATAGATCAGCTTGCAATTTTATACTTCCAATGACAATTAGTCCAATGGCAATTGTTCTTAACATTGACAATGACAGTGGTCTCCATGATGGTTTGCATAGGTGATCTTTCATTACACAGTCTGATTTTTTTTTTTAAATTAGAAAGTAGATAAATGGAACAAATCCTTACACCGTATCTCTGCAAAAATGAGGATTTTACCAAAATACAGGGCTACTGAACAATGAGGATTAATATTATAGTACCTAATACCAGCAATTATCCACAACAACATAAACACATCAGAAAATTACTCAGAAAGGTGAAGCCTAAAATTTCACTGCTATTAAGTAACATCAAGCAACCCTGGTTGAGATTCCATCAAACCTGTGTAAATTATGACAAAAACCATGAAATCTTTCTACTGATGATTGCAACATTCCTTAGAAAGGAAATTGTATTATCTCCATGTGCTGAGTTTTTCTATTTTTTTTTCAAACTGATATCCTAACTGAATTTTCACAGAGTTTTGGAAGAAACCCTGGGCAGGGTGCTGCCTGTATCTCATAATATTGTTCAAACCTGACATCCTTTTCATGCAAATTTAGTTCAATAAGAAGAACTGATTAACCTTTTCAGACTTCATGAGTTTTCATTAAACTGCTAAACTAATAATTGCATCTGTATCATATTGGACTTTAGGGTAAAGTTAGCTGTCGAAGGACCTTGACCCTAGGTCTCATCTGTTTTCGATTCCATTTTAATGAACACATTCAAACATCATTCCTTAATTACATCACACATCAATGGATCTTGCATTTTGATTAGGTAATAATTCTATGTGATTCTCTGGATCACTTGAGAATACGCCCATGAAACATCTAAACCATGCTAATGAGTTCCAAGAAGGGCATATGTATGTATGCTTTAGACTTATTAACATTTGTTTTCTATGTAGCCAGAAGTATTTGTATTTCATTTTATGATAATATAAGCATTTCTGTATGTTTTATACATCTCAAATACTATTTCATCTTTCTCACTGCAACAGTAATCATAGTACAGCTGTATCAGTCAGAGAAAATTTTGTAAGTGGATAGGGAGACATTGAGCTCATGTATCTCAGGGCTTATTTTATTTTATTTTATTTTATTTACAAATAAACTACAAACTTCAGCAGTTCTCATGTTACCTTGTCATTAGCAGAGGGGCTGTTCTTTTTTTCCCCAGCATGAAGACATTTTATTTCCCGAAAAATATGTTCTTCTTGGAACTTCTACTCTTCAGGTTGTCCTATGTGTTACCCAACATTTTCTTTTTTGGACAAATAGTTTACAGAGGACTCTTGTAAATTTTTTTTAGTGTAGAAAGAGAAAAATAAATGAAAACAGAGAAATACTTCTTAAATTTCTATTTCTTCATCATAGAAAATGCCACAGCTTTGGACAAATGGACAAAACTTAAGTTGCAAACAATGCTAACTGAGCATGAGATACAGATGGTAGGCTGGGCCACACATGGAAGAATATTTATAAAGGCCACATGCAGGTGCATCTTAAGTGTTAAGGATTTCTCATAAAGATCGAAGTAGTCAATATTGTTTCAGAGAATTTCATAAGCGAAAAAAAACTGTGAGGCCTAAAAATACCCCACAACCCCTTGTAAATTTTGCACCATAGATGTGTCATGCCGAGAACAAATACTTCGCCAGCAAACAAGGGCAGTTGTAGTTTCAGGAAAATAAATTGATTTGCTACAATTTAGATATTTCATAGACATTTATCTTTATCAAATAATGCTATTATTTTTCCTCCTTTAAATCAGACATTTTGTCATCCCACATTTGCAATTACAGTCTCAAAATGAAACATTTTCTTTTCTGTCATAGAGAGGGGTGTTTTATTTTTTTAGTAGACCTTGTTTACACCCAAAATGTACTTTTTTTTTTTCAGTGTATCTTCAGGCTATCATTGTACCTTGGAGGATGTCAAGCTCTGTAATTAGAGAATCTCTTAACTGAAGAGCATTAATGGCAGTCACTGCAACTGTCAGCAGTTTCTCACTTTTCACATGAGGACACTGTTTGCTAATTGGATTAAGTCTGGTTCTGGCTGTACTCTCTGCAAGCAGTAGTTAAGGAAAGCACTGTGATGCCACACCTGGTTTGTGGGCTGGAAGGTGATGAGCACTGCTAATAAAATCTAATTTAAAGCACAACCCATGCACATAATTAACTATGCCTTATTTCCTTGATTAAAAATCTGCTTATCATTGATAATGGCTTAACTTAAACACGATGTAATATTTTAAGGTAGAGTAGGCACTTACTTTACTTGAATATGATACTGTTTAAATATGCTGAGTGAGTTTATGTGGCACTGCTGCTTCTTTTGACAAAACAGGGAAGTAATGTTCACAGCTTTGCAAGTTGGCATTTTTTCTGCAGTGGAAAAATTGAACAGGTAGACGTACTTTTCTAATAAAACTTACTTCTTGCATCTCTCTTTCTCAGAACTGTACCATCAAATTCTATGGGAGAGCTGCCCTAGAAAATGAAGACTACCATCACCCTGCACAGAAAGTTTTTCTTGGCTTATCCCATTGTGAATGTTTGATATTTCTCAATTTCTTTTGTTTTTACAGTTTCCTATTTGAATCCTTTTTTTCCCCTTGCACAAATATTGATAAATAGACACAACTGAATCAATTCTCATCCCTGTGCCTTTGCAATAAGAAGAACCTCTGGTCGTGGTAACTGTGGTTTGAGTCATTATCAGAATTTAACTCCACCCTTACTGAGCATGAAGGGAAAGATAACATAAATAAGGTTTATGATAGTTCAACTACCAACAACAAGCTTTATGAAAGCTATACACCCTCTGGTTTAACAGTATAGCTACACTGTTGGGTGATTTTTTGAATCTTTATAGTTCCTAATAAGACATGGATTCAAGGCTTATGTTTGATAGAACTGCATGGGAGGATAATAAAGAACTGATGACTCTGCAGAGGTTTGGAAATTTAATCTAAAGAAAATTCAATCTAAAGAACATTGACCTGACAAGGATAAAGGAAAGGAAACAGATGATGGAGCCTAAAAACTGTAAAAGGAATTTTGGTACACCATGCAGTAGGAATAGTGGGAGAATTTCAAGATGGATTGAGAGGTTATGGACAGCAAGAGAATAGCTAATCTTTATTTGTAACCAACATTGAAATGGCTGACTTCTTGAGGGACCTATAGAAGAGTTAAAGAGCGAAGAGATAAACACCTCCCCTTTCCAAACACAAGAATATAAAAAGTGGTTTTAATCTTGACTTTGGTTTTGTCTGTGTTCTAAACCATCTGAAATATTTTGAAAGAATATAATTAAAATTTTACTGCATGTTTTCCATAATTCATCTACCTAGTGAGAGACTAAAGCCAAATCAGCTGGGGTGACTGGCCATCAATGGTTGAAGAAGCTGAAGGTGAAAGAGGTGTTAGCTGAAGATCTTCAGAGCCACTGTGAGCAGCTCATCAGCAGTGTTACAGTAAAGTGACTCAGAAAACTCACAAGGCTCTGAAAAGGCCTTGCCTGGCTGTCTAAAAAAGTAAAATAAGGGAGTCGTTTAGTGGGTACGTGGTGTCCAAACAAGATCAACCCACCAAAATCCACATCTTTTTAACAATCAAAATCATGTATCCTCAATCATAAATCTCTATTTAGATCTTTGCAGTTGAACTCTAAAGGAACATTATGATGATTTCCTTTCAGTAGTCTCACTGGAGGTGTTGCCATGTATTGTTAGATTTGCATATATAATATGATCTCGTACATGATGCATATAGGGTGTGTCAGCTAAATTGTCTGAGCCATTTTGTCTCTAATAGTTTTCTTTGAATGTTAACATTTCCTTCTGCAATGCTCATCCCTACACTGTCTGAGTAGCTTCTGCCCCTCTGAACTTTTGACTAGTATATTCTGATGACACTGACTTGTGATTCCTTGCAAACCATTTTTTCTTTGCATTATTTTGTTCCACAGAGTGACAGAATGGCCCCTTAAAGCCTTGGACTAAGTCCTTTTGATAAGTCAGCTCTTGCAAATGCTCTGTCTATAGACCATGACTTTCAATTTGCAAAGTACTGTGTAGGCAGCAGTTTTACAGGCACTTGTCAATCTTTTTTACTATATTCCTTGCCCTTGTTATTTTTTGTTTTCCATCGGCTGTATTATCATTTTCATTTTATCTTCTATTTAACCCACAATGTTTTCTCTTCTCTATAAGAAAATAGGAAATTTTGCGTTTAAACTTAGCATATTATAGGCTTTCAAGTTCCATTATTGTAAATCATGAATATATTAGACACTGAAACTGCTTAATTTCATTGTAATTTTATCACTGCAATAGCAGACCCTCTAGTGTTAGACTACTAAAGTGATAGAGTAGAAGAGTCCTTAGATAATTTTGTATGATGGAGTGCATGAGGTGCTTTGGATGTTCAATTAGGCTTTCCTTAATCTACTGAGATGTGTGCTTTGCATGGACTTAAAATTATATATGTATCTATGTATGCTTATACACAAATATTTATATTGTCCAACGTTCCTTTGCTGTGAAAGTCTCTGGTGAAATAATCTGCATTTAAAAGACCACCAGTCCATGAAAGCATGCTATTGTCAGGAACTATACTGTATTGTCCTCTTCACACTTGAGAAGACTTGGAGTATTCCTACATTGCAAGGAAAGACCTGAAAGAGAAGTCCTATGATTACTTTATTTTTAGTTTGTGGGAGTTCTTTTTTTTAAGGGCACACCCCACAGATTCCTGAAATTTGGCTTAGATGAAAGTACTTAAAATTCAATTCAACTGAATAAAAACCTTTACCAGACACATGAGGACTGTGTTTTGGTATGGTATTTTAAGCAGAGAGAAAATAAACTTGTAAAAGCAGCTGTAGGAAATCCAAAATTACTTGCAATTTATGTTTCAATAGCAAAATAGCTACTGCAGAAGGAGTGAGTGAATTTTTAAAATTGTCTGTGAAGTGTTTTGACACTTTCTGAAAAGGAAACAGTTTGTGTTGAAATTATGTTTTTGTTATTTCATCGTGACTGAAATACTTTCTGTTGATACACAAATTCATCTTCTTTTCTGGTTTTAAGAAGAAGAAAGCCCTTTAATAATTTATTTTTAGTTCAAGGGAAAACGTGAACAAGAAAGTCATAATCCCTTTATCAACCAATTTTAATAAGGCAGGAAATGATCCTGATATAGCAAGTAATGTAAAGTAATGCTTTTTAAAAAATAAATAATATTGAAGGGGAACATCTGTCACTATACCCTCTGATACTCTCTGCTGATAGTTGTATGCATATTAAGTACAGAAAATAACTAGAATATAGAAAAAAGACAACCTTTTTAATAAGTCAGAAGAGTCTGTAATGGTATGAGTAACTTCCTCAGACAGTAGAAATATGAGGCCCCAAAACATTTGCAGTTAGGAAATGCAATCCTATTGAAAATGAGGGAATATGTCATCTTCATGCCTCATAACCAGCAGGATAGGGCTCCAAGAGTTTACAAAATCCTTAGAAAGTCTGGATGTTGGGAAGTAATTCACACATTTCTAATTACAGCATTTCGTTTGGCCAAGTGTTTGATAGGACATTCTATAAATATTTGTCTAAGATTCTAGGTTTGCTGACATATCACAGTAACTGGTCACACAAGGTGAGGGAATGCAACTAGATCCCAAAGAGTTAGAAGTTTACCTGCAAAATAACAAGTAGGACCTCTCATTTTATCTCCAGAATGCATATAATTTCAATTTTTTACTGGAGAAAAATGAACATTTAAAGAAAAGCCCCCAAAAATGCAAAATTTAGACTGGAAAAGGCAAAAATGTATTTCACAACAAGCTGCTGGAGTTTTCAACAGGTAAGTATAAATTTCATTAGTGAAGGCAAGAAGACCCATTTCCTCATATTTTTCTATCTGAATCAAGGAAACACCAAAGAAAATACCGGCAATTATTCAGTTCCCATTAAAAATCTTTAACTCTCTTCAGAAACAGACTTCATGGATGCTTAGGAAATGTTAAGTGATGAGTTCTAAATATCTTTTTATATTCAGTTCTTTCTTTTATTTCTGACAGTACTCTTCTTCCTACAGTGAACTAATTTTTACTTAATTTATTTTTTTAAAAAATTTTTATTAGCTTTTAATGTTACTTCACAAAAGAATTGCCAGAAGAGCATTTGGGACTTTAAAGTAATTTTTAAGTGTGCTCTTTCAGACACAGAATTTTTTATTTCCTCTCATAACAATTTTTTCAAAACTGTCTGAAATTTTACGTATATTAAATTCATGACGAAAGGCTGACAAAGGCTGAATTTTCACTTTAGTCCTCTCCTCCTTTCTTCCTGTCCTTCAACTAGCTATCCTGAGAAATTTCTAATAGAATAAAATTCTTGTTCAACTCTGTAGTAACCCAGCTAGTTCTCCAACTCCAGTGAAGCAGCTAAGTTTTTTTCTGGGAAAACAATACTGGGATTCAAAACATCCCTCTTTTGGAAGCAGAGACATCTCTCTCTTTCTCCCCCTTTCTCCACAGCCTTGAGAAAAAACCTGCAGTGGACAAATCCTTTCCTCAGCATCTGCACAATGCAACCTAGTGAGCACCAGGAAATGTGATATACAATGAAGTGGGATAATTCCCTGAGAATAAATTCAATGCCATTTCTGTTTCTCTCTTTCTGCCACTGCATGTTTGATAACATAATAATATATTTTCATAGTATTTTAAATGTTTTAATTGGAAAGAAATGTTCCTAAGACAATGTTATAAATGGTTTCTTTACCTCATAAAAGGTTTTGTGCTTTTCCCATGAAAAACAAGATCTTTCACAGAAAAAAAACCCAACTGAAATTATTAATTAGTCTCGTTTTTAATTAAATTATGATTCCCATTTAACGGAGATTGAATTGAAATAGCCAGATAAATTAAGATAACAACATTTAGCCTAATTAAATTAGGTGTGATATTACTTCTTATTACCACTGTGAATCACTGACACAATGGAACTAGAAATTTCTTTGCTTTATCATTCATTCATTCATTCATTCATGCATGTAGATGTACTTTATCATTAAAAGAAAACAATTAACAGGCCTATATCTTCTTATGTTTTAAAATATATCCTTCATTTGAATTTAAAAATATTTTCATACCTGAAAATATATATGCAAGAAAGCTACCTGACATTTTCAATCATAAATCCAGGACTCCTAGGTTTTTGTCATAATACTGTTAGAAATTAGTATTATGCATATTTTAAAAAATATATAACTATTTATTTTAGCCCTAAATTGTGTTCCTTTAGACCTGAGTTACATTGGTTCAATTAAATAGTCCTTTAGTTTAAAATAAATTTCCCATTCTAAAGTTCCACTTTGGAAAATTTACCATTAAGTATTGCTTGCAATTCTGTTGTTATTCCTGATGGTAAGAATGCAGCACTTTACTTCAGTATCACATTTTACTAAAATGTTCTTGTCAGAGGTTACAGCTGAACAAATACCATAAGTTTGTTTGCATAAGTCCATGAAATCCAAATTTTGCTAATAAAAGAGATAAATTGTGAAAGAGAAGGTAAAGGAGCCAAAGAATTGCATCCTTATTTGGCAGTCTCCTATACAAGAATGAGGCATATTTTTAAAAATCAAGCCCAAATTTGAATTCTCTTCTTTTTATCAGTAATAGAGTGACTTTAAGAAAAATAAATAAGGCTTTTACAACTACAAGTTAACAGGAAAATGGAGATAGCACATTTTAGAAAGAAAAGCTACTTGCAATAAATATTCAAAGGAGAAACAGTCATACAGGACTCTTATTCACATAAATCTTTGTATATTTCTTGGATTTTTCTGCAAAAGGATTTTTCTATTGCTTCTAATTCCATTCAGAACCTTTTATTTGGATCATTGGATTCATTCAGATCCTTTATTTATTTGGAAGCTTTCCAAACACCAGAGTAAAAACTGGTAAAGATAGACAAACATGATTGAAAAGTATGTTTCACCACAGGACACACCTTAGCTCTAAAATCTAAGATCGGGAATTACACTTTCAAACTTGATCTTTCAAATCACAATTTCCCCTGCTTTGGTACGTACTCAGAAGCAGGCAAAAAGGATTCATTTTTATGAGAGTAAACTGGAAGACCAGATCAAGAACACTAGGACAAGGCAAAACTAGACTCACGGAAAGACAGGTAGAGCAGATTCTGGGTCTCCAACAAAAACTGCTTTGCTTTACTGGCCCCAAAACACCATAAAGTTTAACACCTACATGGTCATAAAAATTGCTGCATTTTGCTTAACTCTCAAAGAGGGAGTATAAAAACACTGCACTGCCCATGTGTGTGATAAAAAAGTTCTAATAGTTTGGAGGATTTGACCAGAAGTCCAAGGCTTGATTTATTTTCTCACTATGGCAAAGTCAGATGTTTGGAGCACATTTTTAAGGTAAATACCAAATATCAAGCCTCTTCTCACGACAATGGGAACAGGAAAAAAAAAACCAAACAAACATTTTCCAGGTTCTCTATTTATTAAATAGTGAAATCTTGGCAAAATGGTGAAGATCTTTTACAATGGAAAACTCAGATATCCTACTAAGCAAACACAAATACTTATTAATCAAAGTTTTTCTGCTGTCAACAACTGAAGAATAAACTGTAGTTTTAAGTATGTTTTTAAAATTCAAAAAATAAATAAATTAATTAAAAAGTAAACTGTATTTAAAAACAGCTAGTCCACTCACTCATTCACTCACTCCAGTTTCATTTCTAGAAAATAAATTAATTTAAACTAGAGCAAGCATTTATTTTTTTGCTAAAAATAGGTTTATTTAAAAACAAAAAACAAACGAACAGAATACCGAAAAAATCTTCACCAATTTCAGGACTTGTAAACTGATGACCAAACTCTAAGAAAAGCCTGTGACACATATTAAACTGGACTCCCAACCAAACAAGCAAAAAAAAAAAAAAGTCTTGGAAAGAAGCTCCCTTTATGGTAGGAATTATTTCTTTCATCATCCGTAAAGACACTTGGAGTTATTAATATGCAAATATGGCTTCAAAAGCTGCAAACCTAGAATTAATTACCACTTAAATATTTGATCTTACATACCTGTGTGGCTTTTAAATAAAGAGTGGAAGCATTTCCTTTAGGTGTACTCCATCTCTTTAGAAACTGTTTTCAGTTTTTTGTTTTGTCATTGCCTCAGTATTTTTAAAAGAACGAGTGAAAGTGTTTCGGTACTGATGATGGAAAAATTATCTCACTTAAGGTATGCATTTTTATATGTAACAGCATAAATATTCTTTAATAATTTTTAAGTGACTGATCCACATTAACATTCTGCTGAGACCAACTGAACTGATAAATGAAGGGAACATGTGTATGCATTAATCCCATGACTAGATAAAGAAAATATTCTAGATAAAGAAATGTAACTTAATTGGCGCCCTAAAATTCTGAAACATATGGAAGTCTAATTTTTGTATCGATTTTTAAATTTACTCTAGTGATTCTATCTATCTATCTAGATTCTATCTAGAGACACTTACTGGCCTTGTGGAAGCACAACTTATATGGACCAGAAAAGTTGCTTTAATAGGCCATTGGCTGGTGTTGTATTGCTGGCACTGGTTTTTACAGTTAAAAACAATAATAATGCAATACTGAATTATATTTATATTTTGAAGATGTCACTGAATGCACAGTCTTGGAGTAATACATAATGGGAAAGCAAGGCATAAAAATATATTGAGTGTGTGTATGTAATTCTAACATTTATTTATTGGGCAGCACAAGTGTCCTAAAATAATCCTTTTTCTGAGTGACTATGTTTAGTGTCCCATATATCTACTAACAACCAGGATGGATGGACATCTTGCAAATTACTAAATAGTCTACTGCATGGAATTTACTGCTAGGGTTAAAACAAAAGTCCTAGAGTCTATGAAGGCTTATACTTTATTCCAGATTTCTGAAATAATGCTGAATTGACTAGAAAACATTTATGAAGGCAGCTTGAAAATCATGCATCTTTATTTAAGTTATATGCTACTGGGTAAGTAGATCAAAGGAACAGTAGTAGAAATCTGAAACTATCATATTTATTGAGTTTATCAAATTATTTTTGCCCTCTGAATGTGTTTCTGCAACAAGCAAGCAAACTATGAAAGTATAGAGAAATGACACAAATCAG
This sequence comes from Turdus rufiventris, assembly GCA_013186435.1. Taxonomy (NCBI): domain Eukaryota; kingdom Metazoa; phylum Chordata; class Aves; order Passeriformes; family Turdidae; genus Turdus; species Turdus rufiventris. Next base: position 345,161 of record PYHW01010552.1, read on the forward strand.
AGAGGTAAAGGATAAAAAACCAATGCTTATTAATATTTTTTTTTATTCTTGATATAGGTAGTTGAAAAGAATGTCTTTCAACAAAAAGATTCCAGAGGTGTGAAGAGGTAAGATTTGACTTACAAAATAGTTAAAGGTTGTCATAATTTTATCAACAGATAAATAGAGGGCACATCAGCTTTCTGAAAATAGACATCGTCCTGAACATAATATGCGGCAGGGGGCAAATTCAGCGGGTGAGCAGCCAAATAAACATGGAGGATTAGCACTGTAAATACAGACTACAGAGCAGCTACCTGAAGACATAACACCTTGTTCTAAGATCATCTTCTATTATGCAAAATAAATGAAGTTGTATATGTGTAATCCTGTGATGCAAAGGACCTCTGCTGGAAGTACTACTGTTGGCTGAGGATACATCCTTTCCTGTAAGCCAAAATTAAATCTCCATCTCTACATGGATTTAAAGTAGGCTCTGTATCTTATTGTATAAAATTCAATTATTCTTATGGATAAGAGAGGATTAGTGTAGTCCCATGGACTATTGATCTATGATTAAAACATTACAACTGATCATCACCTATACTTTCACTGATCTTTCTAAGCTCACCTTGTCCCTGTTGCTGTCGTACTGCAATTCACAAACACTACAGTCCAAATTCTGTATGCAATGAAATGGCTGAACTCTCTGATAAAGTCACTGGGGCAGTCTATCCATTTTCCTGCAGAACATTACACTGCACTGCAGTTCTGTTTTCTCATGTGGCCCTCTTATGCTACAGAGGCCTCGCTGCCAGGTGAACACAGATTTCAGGCAAACTAGCTGAGTAAAGCAGGCATGCAGACCTGGTCAACACCTACAGGGCTTTACAGAGAATGGTCTTCATATGCCCCTATAGATCCATCCTTGAATGTTCTGCAGAGCATTTCTTTGCAATTATGCCTATTTTAGAGGGCTGAATCATTTCTGCTGCTCTTTGCTATCACCTTCTAATCCATGCCTTCACTCCAGGATACCTGAATGCTCTTTATGTACTGACTTTAGGACAGTCAGCATGGTGCAGTGACCTGTTGTGTCTAGACATCTGCTTGGACAAAAAGTATCCACTACTGAAAGAAAGAGAAGGGTACAATAATTTCTATTTTGAAGCTGTTCTCTGGCCATCAGGAGTTCAGATTCTGATTATGGAGCACTCTCCATTCAGGACAACTTTCAAAGAAGTATTCCTTAAATGAGAGAAAGATTTTTGGTCAAATGTCTATTTTCAGCCCAAAATTTATTATGTTGTCTCATTTATCCATGCTGTCATCTTTCTTAAGCCCACCCTCCCATCCATTATCTAGCTCAGTCAGTACCATCCACAGTACTATTACAGCTGCCTCCACCTTCATCCGTATTGCCAGGGTTAGCAGTGATGTCATGATGATTTTTTGCCTTTTTTTATTTACCATTTATGCGTTCTCAGTATTCTTACCATACATGTAATTCTTCAAGCCTGATATTTTAGCCAGGAGAAAGGCATCAGCACTAATAACTACCTCAGAATCATCTTCTCCTGGCAGTCTTCTGCTCTTAGCTCTCCTCAGAAATTATCCCATAGAAAATTTACATGTTTAAAAAACATAATCTTGATAAATGTCCTGGTCTTTTCCAAAGTGAAAACAGTAGCCATAGTTGAAGTTTTGTTTAGCAAATAGCTTTTTGTCCCTTACTTACATGCACAGCTCATACAGCCAATGCAAAACAATTTACACAGAGCAAGAATGCTGACTTCATATCTTAGCTACAAAAATTATCACAAATAGGCTTTTTTTAGAGTAACTTTAAAAACAATTTCTCTTAGAGTAATTTTAAAAACAATGCCTTATTTGTCAACAGAAAATGAGAGGCTCATTGGCTTCTAAGGGCTAATAAAACAGTACTCAACATACAGCAATATTATTTATGGAGTTGCAAATTCAAAAGGAATTTCTATTGTATTTTCATGATAATAACATTTAAAAAGAAAACAATAAAGCCAAAAGCTAATGGAAATACAGAAGTTACATGGAAAAGATCAACTAAAAAGTAAATTATTTACCTTCTTTTTAGAGAAGTAAATGTATAACAAACATTAAAAAGATGTGTTTTCATGATAAAAAAACATATCTAATTGCTAGGTAAAAAAGATGCACAGAGGATCAGGGCTATTATTATAAATATTGCAAGTCAGCATTACTATTATATTGAGGTCGAGTCTCAGAGTTGCTCAAGGTGATAAACATTCAAATCACTTTGTTTCATTAATGAGTTCTTAAACTCAGCAAATTTTAAGATGGAAAGACAGAACTACTACATGGAAAATGTCAATTACTGCCCAGGGAATCTGATAAATGAGTCTGAAATGTGAAATAGAACAAATTGTCATGAAGAAAATGTAGCAAAAACTGATGGAAAAATAAGAATAGGGTAGGCAACCTTCTCTGTCAGGAAGACACTCTCTCAACCATTGATACCTGATAGGTGATAGATGAACATCTTCCTAGAATATACTGACCATGTGAATATGATCTCTTCTAATACTGATAAAGCTGGAGATGCTTAACTGGCAAGTATAAATATGAATTTAGAGGTCTCAGAGTCAAAACCCTCAATCATGGTGATCAGAAGAACTGCCAGATAATTTTACCATTTACTTCCCAAGTAAAATATATAATGTAATAAATGACAGCTTTCTGCTGCTTCATATTTTCTTTTAGTCCAGAATTTTGTTATCTTTCTATTATGCTTTAATTTGTAAACAGTATTTTTTTAAGGAAGTGGAACTGAAGTGTTTCTGTGACAACAGCATCCACAGTAACATCCACAGCAACATCCAAATCCCCAGCTTAAATTTCTCTTAATCGACTTTTTTACCAACTCCCATTAATTAACACCTCTAATTATTATTTTTATAATCCTTAAACACCAATTCAGTTTTTCTTTTCTTATAGTAGTTGCTTGTGAGTAGAAAAAAGGGCAAAGCAGGATACTGTTAAAGATTTAACACTCCATATACTTAATTATCTTAATTTTTGTCATTATTTGACTGTTTAAAAAAGAATATATTTTGACATTAATATAATGACAGTTCTGGTGACTGCTTAAAAATCAAAATCACATTTATCTCTTTATAATATGAAGCAGCTGGTCTGGTTAACATCTTTGCCTATATAAGTTTATAGATTCCATCAAAACTTGCTTTTTATTGTGCTTATTATTTCATATCTAATGTACTAAGATTAACATTAATGCTAATCTTTGAGCTTCAGAGAAAATTATCAAGTCTTTGTGAGTAATAACAGCTCAGTCATTAGTAATAATCAGCTCATTCTTAGTAGGTATTCTGGATACTTTCACTAAATGAATTTAAATATTGATAATCAACATTATACCTGATATCTTAATATCACTCTGTGTATTTAATGTATACAATATTGCAAAACCTTCAGTATAAAAGGAGTGACCTAAAAATAAAGAATGTATCTAAAAATCAAAACACATACTTATTGTGTATTAACATGCTAATATATTCCTATGTATGTTACTATATTGAGGTAATAGGACAAGTATTTTCAAAACTTTGGGAATTTTCTGAAGAGTTATTTTACAGGTATTTTGGCTTTTTAGTGCTTTTTAAATTATCTTTTTCACTAGGTTTCACATATGTGTGTTACATGTTTTTAAATTGCAAGTCATTTATGATCCAACAAATAGACACTGCTGTTATCCTATAGCAAAGGCACAGTACAGTCTGTCTAAACCAAGATTCTCATGGTGCTGGACTAATGTACGTTATGATGCAGTCTGATGGCGATCTCCCACCAGAAAAGAAAGACAATTAGCAGGACAGGAAGGGCTGTGGAAGTACAGGACATTACTAAAGTTACTGAAAAGCAAAATCCTCTTTTATTATTTCTAAGTAAAAGTCCTCTGAAATCAGCAAAAGAGTTTCTTGATCGCAGTTTAGGTCTGCCTTCTGACCCCCCCACAGTAACTGTATGAAAGAGGTATTTTTCTCATTCCTCTTCCTCTGCATATTTCCTCTGAAAGCTTCAACCACACAAATAATTCAGGGAAATTATCTCAACTGTTATTCATTTACCAGGCTTTAAGATCACGTAGGCATGAGGTTTTCCCTTTTAAAATTTTTTTTTTTTTCCCTTTAAACTGTGATGTGTAGTATATTAAGGCTATTAGGAGGTTTATTAGTCTACCATAACATTTTACAGCATAACAAATTAAATGTATTCTTCAAAGCTTTGCCTAATTTTTTGTCATGAACCACATAACTCTTGCAATAATGCTGAATGAATTCATAAAGATTGAACATTTAAAATAGTAAGGAATAATACATTTTAAGTTTTAAGCCTTAATTATTCATTATGTATCAATTCCAATAATACTGGCAATGTATTCAGCAGATATCCCTGTAGTTGTGATGTCTCAGTAATCTGCTTGCCATATAATTTAATAGATATTTTCCTTGTCTTGTTATGAAAAGCATTATTTTAAAAAGGATGCCAGTAATGTTTTCAAGACTGCTTTTCAAACAATGTTCAAGTGAGTTTCTCAACTGTATGAGGATTTCAGAGTAGCCCATGCTTAATATACACCAGGAGTCCTAAAGAGATTTTTGCTGTAGTTTATTGCCATTAGGTTTACCAATTCTTGACTTCAGTATCAAAGCAGGGACAGTAACTTCAGATTAGTTTAGCTGCCAGAAGCACTATTATCATTCATAAGAATAACTCCAACTGAATTCAGAGAAGCAAGTTCATGACCTCTCTGGGCAAAAAAAACCACATGAATAAGAAACTCGCTGATATAAAGATTAGCACACTCCTTCCTTGGTAAGAAAGGTAAATACTTATCCAAAACCTGCATATTTAAAAAACCTTTCCGTGTTTAAATATCTACCTGCAGCCCTTGACTACACTAGCAGTATCTCTGAAACAAGTGTGCAAGCAATGGAGGTCTCTAAGTGTTAAAGAATAAATGCATCATGACTTGATTTACAAGTCTTTTATCTTGGAGTTCTCAGAATATTTTTGTTATTTCTCATAGGTAACAATCTTATTTATCTGAAAATCTGGAGTGGTTTAGAGGACAGTTATAGGAATCTGTGAGGTTTAGAAACTTCGGGTGCTCTTGATGCACCCTTTGTGTGGGGTTATCTTAAATTATTAAAGCAGCTAATAGTTGCTAAAAGGCTGTTTATTACAAAAGTGCATCAAAAGCAAAGTCACAGTCATCAATGTTTATGCTAAGTTTTGTTACACTTGAGTCCTAAATAAAAGCTGCTCCTGTTAAGTCCTGGGAAGCTGATGTTGCTGCAGCAGCTCCTGTCTTTGTCTCGGGTGATGAAGATGCTGGCGAGCAAAGCAATAGCAAAATGGAAAGCAATGGCAAAGCAATGGCAAAAAGCAAAAGCAAAGAACAATGGCATAAAAGCACTAACTCTCCCTAATACATAATCTTATATAGGATTTTTTCAACATGCTAACACCTAAAATTTGACCGCTATCTCTTAACCTATTAGAATTATAATTTCTTAACATGTTAGGGTACATGTAAACTACATATTTGATTTATCTTGTTTATCTGAAAAATGTAAGCAATTTTCTCACTGGAGTTCTATTTTGTCTAAGCATGGTCTTGCAACAAATTTCTAGAGCATCTACTGAAAACAATATGTTTGTTAACCTTCACTAGAACTTGTTCTTCTACTCTGGCATGTGAACTTTTACTTACTGAAAGAACTACAGCTCACACTTACTTACTTATGCTGAAACTTAAACCTCTACTTCATGTGTAAGTGACTTTACATACTTCAATCCATCTAAAACCTTTAATTCAATCCCTGCACTCTGATTTCTCTCTGAAAAATTCAGAGAGAGACCTGGCTCATTGACTCCAACAGGTATCTTGGTAATTAAAAAAGTTCAATAGGGCTACACCTTAGATGCGTTCTGTATGAATTTGCTCGTGTTCCACATTGATCAGGCGAATATTGGATAACACAAGTTCAACAGAATACATGTGATTTACAAATGTGCCAAAACAGCAATTACTGAATCACAAACTACCAAAAAGGATCCACTGAGATTGAGGATGGATTACTGAGAAAGGTGTAACTTTCTGTGCTCTCCTGATAGTATATACATCTAAAGAAAGAAAGGGAGCCTTTCCAAAACAGAAGTCAGAACAATTGCAAAATAAATCACAAAGCTTTTGTTTTCTTCATTGAGCCACTTAGTGTTTTAACAGAATAAGTCTTTTGCACAGGACACTGGGTAGAACACTTCCTTTTGAGAGGGACACATCATGTACATGGATTCATTTATCACATGATTAGAGTAATTCTTTGAGTTTAAATTAAGGGTTAACTGATTAACTCATATGGAATCCAGTGCAAGAAAACTGTGTTAAACAGAATTATTGACAGCAACAAGCGTCTGCTTTTCTCTTTGTGAATCTGAAAGATTTCAGTAATTCCTGTTACAGATCTGATCTTTCTCTTATATTGGGCAAAGATAAACCAGCAAATAAATTCAATACTTTCTAAACAACTTCATCAGTTTGTACTCTGTATTGCGCAAGTACCTATGTAGTATATGCACACCCAGTACCTATGGAATTTAAACAGTGCTATATAAAGTGGTGGTTTTAATGTTTTCAAATTTTTTACACGAATTGTTTATGCCATATAATTCACAGTGGGAAAAGTAGGAATGTATGGTGCTGAAAGTATCAAGGAAAATGTTAAAAAGATAGCTGAAAGAAACTCCAACACCTCTAAAGGTTTCATACGATTTTGAAAAATGAAAAAAATAATTCAATCACTGAAAAATGTACATTTTAGCATATGAAAATATAGAACTTCTAGAAATAGTGAATTGAAAATCTAAACTCTATTGTCTTCTTAGAAAAAGAATCCTTGGGAGTGAACATTTTTAATTTCTTAAATAAATAATTAAAGGTTTACAATATTCTGTATTGAGTCTACTATCAGAAAAAATCTCCTAGACTCCATCCATATCAGTCACAGTCATGGCTCTTAACATCCCAACAGCTTTTTTTGTCTGCTGTAAAATGTTTTTTTTTTAGCCTAGGCCTGTGAACTTAACTCAGATGTGGACAGTATGAACTTTGAAAAGTTCTACCCAAATAACAATTTTGACAGCCATAATATACAGAAATAAACCAAAAAACAGTGCCTTTGAAGGAACACGTTCACATCTGATATTATATTACTATAGAATTTATTAGCTATAAACAATATCTCTTTTAGTGAGAATATTCATATAGATTTTTTAAAAATAAAGCAAACTAAATTATTATAGCGAAATGCAAACAATCAATGACTTTTGGTTTCTCATAATCCTCCGTGTCTACCTCTTGGCTTGAGAGTTCACACATGGCAGTAGTTCATTCACCAGTGTTGTTTCCCAAACACAATCATAATACAGACTACCCATCATTCCTCAAAAGGAAACTTTCTACTTTCAAATTCTTGTCCCTCTTGTATGGACAATCCCGTGTTGACACCTTATGTGACACCTCCAGAGATCTTAAAGCTTGCAGCATGTGAGCTACTGCTGACTTCAGCTCCTGACACCACTGCTTGGATTCAACAGCATCACATAAAATCTGTTCTCTGTCCTTTTGTAAAGATATGCATTTTCATGTATTTTCAGAGAGTTCCTCTGGCTGGTAAACAGTTAACAGCTGAAGTTAAAATTTAGAGAGTGATTATCGGTGCATCAAGGGCTTTTTAAATGAGATTTCAGTGTACTGCACTGCATGTCCATGAACAATTTGTTAAATCCAATAGGTCAGACATACAAAGCAAAGTAACTTGTGCAAATTTGCAATTCTGGATCTACAGATTTATAAACATCATAAAATGGTGTTAAAATACCCCATTGAGTTATTGTAGCTCATACCACAAAGGCTACAATAAAAAGCTATCATTAAATTGTCAGAACAATAACAATATTTGTGGCCTCATTACTTAAGTATCAAAAGTTCTAGGCTCCACATAGCAAAGACCTTTGTAAGCTAAATTAATTCACAGAATTTGAAGTAAATGCTTCAGCTACTGCTGACCACATCTGCTACTGAGAACCTTATCCTTTCCAAACTACTGTTGGTTAATTTCAATATTATATAAGATAAGGAGAGTTTCTCACAAATCGAGTGATAACCATAATATTTTCTTACATGAAGTTGCACACATCCCACATATATATACGTACACAGATATATATATGTCTGTACACAGATTTGTGTATATATATATCCACATGCAAACACACCTGCAGTGTATGTTCAGTGTGTGTATGCGTGCATTAGTAAACACAGGTTAATTTCTATATACCATATGTCTTCAAGATTCTCTGCAGAACAAAGATCTTAGTTTATTACTGTTGTTTCCCCTGACTGTTTGGCATGGTGGAATTTCTTCTCATATTGTGTGCACATGACTAATGATGCAATTTACTTCCTTATTAGTCTTGTAGACAACAAATATATAATTTAATTTTGACTGTTATATTTTTTTTACAAAGGCAAGAGCTGGATGTTAACTTAAGAGTTCTGGTATAAGTCTTCTATTTCTGCAATGTGGACATACAGAACTTGAAGAGGATATTATTCAGATTTGTCTTAGCATGATAGCATTCAAAGCTTTTCAGTTGAAGCGATCTGATGAAAAAAAGACATACATAAAAGTTAAACATATATTAGAACAATTCACATTGTCTGATTCAAGCACTCAGTATGGATCATTAATGTTTGGAAGACCAGGTCCTCAGCAGTGTAATTCACTTCATAAAATACCCACAAAACCTGCCAGCTGCCAAACATGCATGGTCTTGATTGTCCCTTTCAGAGAACACAGATTTTGGGGATCTCTGAGGCTTGGATACCTCACAAAATACTTTAAAATTGTGTGGTCTACAGCTAGGTGTTTCTTGTTTTATATTCTTGTTATCAGAGAAAAGGCTAGTATAGATGCTAAAAAGATGCTAGGAAAAAATTTTGAGAATGTTTTAATGTGCTGAAGATTCCCTGATGTACAAGTAAAATAAAGATCCTTTTGCTGTTAGAAGGGAAATTGGCAACTGTCCCATGTATGTCATTGAATCTCTATTCCTTTATGTTCCCATGACAGCATAGAGCCAGATCTTGCACTTGAGTCACAATCACTTACAGCACATGTGCAAAACAAAACAGAGTTTAAAACAGATTTGAGGGGGTGTGTAGAGGAGGAGATAAGACACATGTTTTCCTTACTGCACAACCATTTTTTTGGGTAGAAAATGGAATTACAGTCTGTGGATAAATCATTCAGGAGACACATCATTCCTTTGGAAAATTAGTGGGGGAGTAATGACTAAGGTCTTTTTGGACATATGGTATTTGAGTCGCTGTTTGTGTATTTGCTACTGAGATATATTATTTAAAGGAAGGACATAAAACTGGACATATGTGCTTACCACTCTTGGTCACTTAGTTTCTCATCACCTTCTAATTCTACACCTCCACAGCAATATTAGGATACTACCAATCACAGAAGCCAAGCTCTCAACTAGACATCACCTCCACTGAAATCCAAGTGCAACAGCATCTCTTGCCCTCCATGGGAGAAAAATATCCTCGACACAGCTTTGATTTATGTATGCTAATGAATTTGTATTTAAGTATGGAATATTTCAGCAGCAATGTTTGCATGAATGTACAAATACAGTTTGGAAGACTGATGTGAAAAATGCGTCATGGGGAAAGTAGGGAGTTAAAATGCTTGTTCTAACTAAACTGATAGCTTGGCCTTCTATGCCTCTTCCAAAATGATATGAAATAGAATTCATTGCACACTCTCACAGTGCAGCTGCTGTGAAGACCTGTAAGGATTTGACCTTGCTTGACTAAAGTGTATAGAAACACACATGAAAGCGACTCTAAATAGTTCAGGAAGATTCATAAAAGAAAAAAGTTATATTTTTAGAGTTATAAAAATTAAAATTTCAGTATTCAATTTTTTCAAATCCTAATTGGCAGATTTATGTGGTGTTATTTTAAAAATCATAGATAAATATGTATATGTGACTTGCTTTTGCATATGATGTAGATTCCAATTAAATGTGTCTGTTTTCTTTACATTCTGTATGGAAACTTTTGAACAGAATCTGAGTGAATCATCTTTAGGAAGTGTAAAATGATGTCTGACAGCTTTAAAAATTACTGTTACTGGCTAGTAGTCAAAACTTTAGTCTATTTAATCTTAAGCTTCTGTTGTAGCAAAAGTTTTTTATGAAATATTTACATATACTACTTAAGCACACATATTCTTGCAAGCCATATAGTTTCCATTTTCTGTATGTTTCCAGATTAAAAATATGGGAATTGACATGAGGTAGATCACAATCTGGCTTTCCTCTGTGGGAGGCCTGTTACTCTGCACCAGATTAGCTACATTTCCCGTGCACTTTTTCTTATTGCAGATGGACTCAAATCACATGAATATCATTTGACAAGTGCATCTTCTGCTTGGCTTGAAAAGGTCGAACATTTAGTCTGCATTCTGCATGGCAGACGCTCATCAACATCTTGCAGATCTCTGTAACTATCCTTGTACAATGCAAAGACTTCAAAATAAAGTAATGGTCATATGGGCATAACAATGATTTACATTGCAGTTCTTTCCACTTGTTTTAAATCTGTTTTAAAGTAGAGACGTGAAAGGAGATCCAAAAGAAGGACAACTTCTGCAATGTGTAATGCAAAATGCAACTGAAAGTACTCGGCTTCTTCAGCAAACACCAAGAAAGGCTTGTTAGCAAGTCAAGCAGACAAACATTAGCAAGTGAAAAAAACTAGTTAAACTAAAGGGCAGTGGAAGCACGAGAGAGCGTGAAAACAAACTGTCAATGAATAAACAAAGATGGAAAGTCATAAGGAGAACAGTGCAGAAGAATAAGATAATGGAACAGTTTTCTTCATAGGAATCAACAGAGCATTATCTGCTTTGAAGGCAGCATTTATTTAGTGCTTGAAAAATGTTACAGAGGGTGAATATTAACATTAGACCCAAAGAGCATAAAACTGTGTCTTAATAAATCCTCCAAAGAAGTGGGAAATCTTGCACATCCCAGCAGCCTTTTTATTTGCCTTGTTTATAAACGGGTCTTAGGAGTTTCCATCAAGTGAGATCGTGATCAGTTTTCAGTTTCTATCACAAGTCAGCGGTATGTTTGTGGTGCTTCATACCCTTCTAGTAATTTTTCCCCCATAATATTTTGTTCAGAATATGTAACATGTAACCAAAAAATGTATCTGATTTCATTCTGACAGAGCCCACAGAGAATTTTCTCAATAATATTATTGAACTTGTTACAATAATTCCCACTGAAAAAATTATACGTTTTCAAAGCTATATAAGTTTGTAGAAATACTCTTCAAATGAGTAGTTGTTATAGAAGCAGGCTACACTGTGTTTAGGATGCTGAAAATTTGCAAAACTTTTCCAAAAATTAGTCCTTCAATATTCATGAAAATTATTGAAATTAATCTCACCTTATTCACAAGATCAGACTGAGTAATTTGGATCACTGTCTGTAGTAGAAAAAGCACTTCCTCTATAATGTTTGTAGGTTTCAACACAACATAAATAGTTACTACTTTAAAAAAAATATAGCATAATATTAACAGTAAAACCAAAGTCCAAATGCTTATCTGAAAGATATTTATAGAGTTCGTATTTTTTACATGTGGGAGTGTAGAACCCTCTTCAAATGTGACTAAACCTGAACAGTACTAACTGATGACCTATTTTTTCTACTGAGACTGTAATGATTACATTTAATGAACATCAATTTAAAAAAGTCTGATTTCAAGAATTGTTTTCTAAACAATTTCCAATTAATGATCAGACACATAGTGTAATAAAATAACATCTAATCAATACAAATCAAGCATATATATAAATATACATATAGATTAACAGAAAATATGACAGAAAAGTTGTTCAAAAATCACCCCAACTTGAAGGAAAGGCTCTATCATTTTCCACACAAATATGAAACAGGGACATTAGGCCATCTTATTAGGGACATAAAAGAAGCACATCTAAAGTAATATGGATTGAGGTAGTTTGGTTTTTAACTTCATAGGTTTTCAGTACATCCACAGTCAAATCTGATTTAAAAAAAAATTTCTGTAACTAAGTTAACCAGAGAAAATCTAAACCTCATTTTCAATTCTATTATTCAGTCCAAGAAATTGCCAAGCATGATGTGTCTAATATTGTTAGCTCTACTATACATTGAAATACATAAATGCAAATGAACTGACTAGTCATGAATTGCAAAACAGCTGGTAATATATTGCTAAGGGGATGTTTTCCTTGTTATGCTTCTTATGAGAATCTCATTCCTTGGAATGCCATTCAGAGTATATGGTATTTACCTATCAATCTTACCTTGAAAAGGAGGTTTTTAAATTCTTGATCATGGAGATACTTACATACATAGTAATGGTACAGTTTTTTCTATAGTTTTTTATGCTCCTAACCACCAGAGCATCAAAGCAACTTGTGCAGTAAGATAAAAAATCTGAAGGAAGCATATTTGATTGGAATATCGACATACTAAGAGATTAAATGGACTTTCAAGACATGCAGCAAGGTTTTATTCTTGAGACAATTTGAGCAGGATTCTGATTCCCTGAAAATCATTGTCTCATTCTTTCTCTTGATTTAGTAGCTGATTTAAAGTTAAATATTAGATACAGCTACAGAATCTTTGGGGGAAAAATGTGGAAGCAGGTTTGGAACATGGTTAAAGGCATTTATCTGTAATTTACTGTAGCCAAATACAATCAAGACCATATGTACTTCTACTTCTAGAAATTCTGAAAATTTTGCCATGGAAACACTGTGTGCTATTTTAACAGCATTCCACAGGTGAGGTGTTCATTGGTGACATTGGTGAACCTGGTCAGCCCAAACAGCTGCTGGAAACACAGCCTGGCCTTGACCCCTGTGGTATGGCAGCATCCAGTTAAGTCCTGCACCCTGCACACATGACACACACTCTGCCAAGCCACCTTGTTCCATCTTGTTACTTCAGTTTGATTTTCTATTCAGTACTACTCCCATCACTACAGTGCACACAGGACAGAAGATCCCAGAACAGGATGCATATGGTGTGATGTCAGTCACGGTCCAAAAAGGTCCTGGTCTCAGAATGCAGGAGCAAGGAAATGGAAACCCTTATCAAATGTATAAATGGAAAATCCACACTCAAATAATTTAACAATATAATAAGCAACTGTAGAAGTTAGTCGTAACTAGACAAAAATAAAGGAAATTACAGGATTCAGTTTAATATTCTGGGTTACACAGGTGCTCACTCTCTCTGTTTAGAGTGCCTTTAAGGACAGCACAGCTTTAGATATTTACACATTTTTTCTGCATCAAAGCACTTCCCCTGGGCAGTGCTCAAAAGGAAATAAAAGGAAAATTTCTTGTTTATTCTCATTCTGTTATTCTCGGGAGTTTTTTTACTTGTCAAAAGGTTTCATTTTTCTTTTTATATCTTCTGCTGACTAGTGCTCTGCACTCCTTTACTTTGCTTTTGTCTTCTCCCCTCTTCTAACCTCCAATAAGCTGCAATTTGCCACTGTCAGAATTTCAAAGCCCTTCTGCAGTTTAAAATAATTGTGAGAGGTTTGACTATGGCACTTAGTGTCCCACTAAGAATGATACAGATGTCTCTGAGAAACAAAGAGAAATGTCAAATAAGCAGCTAAGAAAGAAAAAAAATTAAAAATTGGAACATCAGCACTTTTAAGCTTTATCCACAAATGCAAACATCATATGTGAAAAATCTCTTTGCGGTCTGATGTCAACCAAATATGCAGAACCTTACATAAATAGTGGTTCCTCCATTACAACAGCTTTCTATTCTCCTGTTGAACTGGAAATGCATGAGTGACCTTAAATGACTTTCATGATCTTCTGTGGTCCTGGTCCTGATACAATTTTGACATAGAAAGAAAGCCAGAGATTCTTTTCAAGTTTCATATTTGGACCCCAGCTTCTTGAAGACAGATAGAAATAAATATCAGAGATCCTGATCTTCTACATGTATTTACCTTTGGGGAAAAGTTTGTGTCTTCATACCAACTTTGAAGTTGCTGTGTTCATATACATGGTCAAACTGGTGTGTACTAGTAAGTTACTATTCAACAGTTAATGTAGATTAATTTAAGTGATGCACATTCTTGCCCAGTTTCAAATAAAAACTAATTTTGGTTGATGAGGAAAGTATTTTTTAATAGATACTTACTCTTTTTCCCCTATCAGTTATATTCTTGGATTCTAATTGAAAACCCCTAATTATTCAAGCTGCATAACTATATTGTTTTACCATATATCTTCCTTTATGTGTCTTACAGTAGATCTTGATTTACCATAATAACTAAACACAAAAAAGGAGGACTCAATTTCTTCTGTATTATTCCCTTAATCATTCCCACATCCATCGCTGTTCCTCACTGCTAACAAGAGGGACATCTAATTCCACTACACAGACCGGAACAATGTAAATTAGAACCTCCTAATCTTAATAATTTTGGCTTCTTTGAAGGACGGTTTGTAAGAATTGATGGAGATTCTTGCTGCTTGAGGGAAATGCCAATTTTTATTCCTAAGTTTAAAACAGGCTATTTTGCTGAGACAAAAAAAAATGGGAGCAGAAAGAAGATCAGGAAATTTTAGGTACAGTCTATCAAAAAAGCATACAGAAATCCTTTTCCTAAAGGCAGTGACCAGCACACATAATTACATTGCTATTGGTCAACTGAATGTCAAAATGTGTATTTTACCATGAACCTTCTGGTCTGAGTCTTTGTTGTTGTTGATGATGATGTTGTTGTCATTGTTGCTTATACTTATAATATTTTGTGCTTATTTTTGAGGGCAGCTTACCTCTGGTAAATATTAATCTAGAATTTTAAAAGGTGTTTATTCATAATAATTATTTGGTGTATTTTGCACATAGCACAAAAAATGGGAGGAGAGATCTGTATTAAAGAGTATGAGATCTTTTTCCAATGATGTTTCATGCTGCAGCCCAACACACAGGCATTAGACCATTATATCATGGGTAAGAAATTAGAATATTTCAGGTCTGTTGAACACTGTGAATGTTTCACAGTTGATTAGATTAAACTGCTAAAATGCAGGTGGTTTTTTATTCTGAAAAAAAATGCCAGTATTTAGTGGTCCTCAAATTCTTTCACCTGTGCAGATTTTATATCTAGTGAATAAAATAACCCACATCAGTTAGCACATTGCCTGTTAATATGCAATGCCATCATGATTATGCTGTTTTGTTTACAAGAGAATACTGCTTTTATTTTTTCCTTTTTTCTTTCGTTCCTTTTTTTTTTTTTTTTTTTTTTTTTTAATAAGAAAACCATATTTTAAATAGCTTGGGTAGGCAGCTTTTTAATTAGAAGACTCCCATACTACATAAAGAAAATGTGTTTCTAGTAGCAACAGTTATTGTGTGGAATACATTAAAGGAATAAGCTGAGTAAACCAGCATAAATTTTTCACAGTCAATTCACAAAACTATCAGTAAAGAGGTAACCTCTCCAAATATCTTTGAAGAAAACATAAATCTCTAAGAAAACTCTCCACTGACAAACTTGCTCTTTTAGGTTTCAGTTTTTACACAGAGAGTCCTGCCGCGCTGACCTAATGATCAGCAATATGACAAAAGAAAACTTCCAGTCTTCACAATATCATCAACTTAATATGAAAGAAGATTCTTTAGTCATAAGTCTAAGACCAAAGAAGACAGAAGAATAATTATAAAATGGATTCTGGGAGGAAAACAAGTAAGTTTCCACATAATGTAGTGGGACATATGTGACTATGTTGGAAAATCATTGAATTAAAAAATGATGACCACAAAAAATATATTGATTTAAATGGAATCTTTAATTCTGCTGCACATAGTTGCTTCTTTTGCCCATATCCAGATTCAGACATTTTTTGCTTGTTTTCTCAGTACCTTGACTTGGATTTTCATCCTCACAATAAGCAAGCATAATTTCTGAACCTGTTGCTGTAGTTGACTACTCAGCTGTCCTTCGGGACAAGCATACATAAAGTTGATCAGTGTAGAAGATTCCGTTGGCCAAAGTGATCTCAGTGTCAGTGTTGGTTTTAGGGGATTCTGGATTTAGGCAGCTTCCAGATGCTTGTTTTCTCTTAATAGCCAACTCCAAGTGATTTCTGCTTTGGAAGAGGATTTTGGAGAGTTCAGGTGTCCATTTTCTTAATTTTTTTCTGAAATTGACTCTTTGAGATGGGTAACAAATGTTCTAGATTAAAGAAAAAAAGGACTTAAAATTATTTGGATTCTTCCCATTGTGTCTTTACTCCTGTTCTCATACAAAAAAAATGCCATAGAAACATAGAATGATTTGCACTGGCAGGGATTTCAAAAATCATCTCATTCTAACCTCCCTGCCATGCTCAGGGACACTTTCCCCTGGATGAGGGTGCTCAAAGCAACATCCAGTATGGTCTTGAACTCTTCCAGGGATGGGGCAGCCACAGTTTCTCTGAACACTGCCATCACAGTTGAAAATTTCTTCCCGATATCTAACATGACAGTATCCTCTTACAGTTTAAAACATTCCCCCTTGTCCTCTCTCTGCATGTGTTTGTAAAAAGTCCCTCTCCAGCTTTCTTAGGCCCCCTTTAGGTACTGGAAGTTGTTATAAGGTCTTCCCAGGACCTTCTCTTCTCCAGACTGAACAATCTGACATCTCTCAGCCTGTCCTCATGGGAGAGGTGCTCCAGACCTCTGATTGACTTAGAATCACCCGTTCCAACAGATCCATGTCCTTCTTTCCTTGGGGGCCTGAGAACTGAATGCAGTGCTCCAGGTGGGAGGTCACAAGACCAGAACAGAGGACAATCACCTTCCTTGACCTTCTGGTCACATTTCCTTTGAGGTTGCCCATGACACAGTTGACTTTGTAGGCTGCAAGCACACATTACTGGGTGATGTCAAGGTCTTCATCCACCAATACTCCCCAAGTCATTATCCTCAGGGCTACTTTCAATAAATCCTACACATCTGGGCATATTAACTACTTTTTTCATAAAATTTAGTTATTTGTTAGTAGGAAGAGAGAAGGACAAGAATGTGCTGTAAACAAAGAAAAAAACAAAGACTGCCTCAACCTGTCAGGGAGAGTAAAGACAGCAGAATGAAAAGGCTTTCATTTTGTGAGTTTTTTATTTCTATTTAGGCTTAAATTCTTTTCACTATTAAAATAACGGAAGTACTAAATTAATTACATTAGTGCTTGGCTAAAAAGGGAGGTGGACATCACTGTTTCAAGAACAAGTGGGGAGATAGATAGATAGACAGACAGACAGATAGATAGAGATATATAGGCAAGAAAATATTCATAAGATCATAAATTTAAAAAACTTATGGAATATTCTGTGAGGATAAAAGCACTATGAGTAGGCTTGGATGCACTTTTCAGTAGCATTACTTGAAGTGTTATAAAAACTCATAAATTGATAAATATCTTTATTCTCATTTATTCAAGGTGTGTAACAATATTTTTTATAGCTATGAAAAATGACCTATTTGTACATCTGTGAAATATTGCTCCATATAATTGGGATAAATATTCCAAAAGTAAAATGCTATTATTAATTATTTCATCTAAAATCTAAAAAATCCCCAAAAATTCATTACCATATCCAGTAATAATCCCAAATATTATTTTGGGGGGAAAGAAGTTAATAGATTGTGCAAAGAAAACTTTTGGATTGCTTTAGACATTCTTGCCAAATGGCATGGAAATCCAAATCACTTTTCTATAACGAATGTCAGTGTCCAAATAGTACAACTACAAATAAAGTTCATGTTTCATTTCTGATAACATTCAGAGACACTTGCAATATATTGACTACTCTTGCATCAGTTTGGTCATCAGTGTTCAACTACAGGCGAAAGTTCAAGTTATTTTGATTTTCTCTGAGTCAATGAAGAAGATCATATACCTTAATTTCTCACAGTATTTGGACCTCGTAGGATTTAGAAATTGCTTTAAACTTTTGCATTGACTCCAAACAGTGCATTCAACATGCATTATTTTAGTGACTTCATTTTGTATGTGATCTGTATCACCATGCTCCTGCCACTTAGAAATTTGTCTTTTCTACTTTTAAGGAAAACTTGTAGCTGTTAATCTTCCAAGAGAACTGAAATTTAAACCCAGGAGCTTGCTGTTAGCAAGTTGTGCCTTGAGGAAAAAATGAATACACAAGTTGGGCTGTTCAATTATTTCACTCTTGAAAGAACAGTGATTCACTTGAGCTTTTGGGAGTAGATTGTGTGGGAGGGGATTCTAACTCCATGTCTAAATATGTATTTTGCTTTGCTCCTAGGAAAAAGAACACAATGTGTTATGAACAAATTAGAGCATTTGATCTTATGAAGGTCTTTACAAATAAAATGCTTTTAAAATAATATTTATTTACATAAATATACCAACTTAATTAATACCTATCCCAGGGGTTTTGCCACAGTATGTAACAGACTATGACGTTCGTCAAGGTAATTAATTTCCATTTTTCCATTTCAGAAAAAAGTCCATTTGCTGTTTAGCACAAGGTTTTATTGGAACCTATGCACTGCACAGGGAAGGATTACAAAGATCAGTTTGGGTGTGAACATCTTAAAGATCTTCACCTAAGGTATTTGTCACAAGAGTTGGATACACTAGAATAAACATTCGAAAGCAGTCACTTTTATCAAATGCAATTGCAGCCAGGGAAGGATATGAATATGCTGAGTAGGATGCACATCAGTTTGGCCTAGCTAGAAAATGTCCGGCAGTGTGAGACATATACTCCATAGTCTCTGCTGGTGCATCTTGGCATTGATTATGATATTAACTTGAAACTTTTCAAACATCTCTTCTCTTTTCATACTGTACAATTAAGATTATTTCATCACTGTATCATCATTGGGATTTTGTGTGTGATTTCACATGTGTAATATGTGTCATCTACTTTATGAATTACAGAATTTACTTATTACTGTGATGCACAGGCCAATCAAGTAAAATAATTTGTACAACATAATTTATACTACATTTTGCATAAGTCTTTCTGCTTTAGGTAGATTTGAATTGTGCTTCAGATATGTGTAGATGGCATTTTCTAATGTAAGAAATACCACTGACACTGTACGATTCAGGATATTCTACAACACCCTGGAAAAAAAGATCTGTTCTTGGCTTAGAATTGTTAATCTGATTCTGTTAACCAAGTATAAATTAAGTAGTGTAGAAAGAATTGGTTGGATTTCAGATCCAATTAGAAGTTCACATTCAATTTATGAATGCCCTCAATTTTTTACTTATATAAAAATTCTATTATGTTATTTTCACTAATGGGTGGTTTAATTAGATTGACCAAATTGAAGGTTTTTGTGTAATGGACATAATTTTAGTTCAAATCTTGTCCATAAATAGGAATAGGGAATGTGGTGTGGCTAAAATAGAAACAAATTTGAAGAAATTCTGCTTCATTTGAATGAATTGAAAGCAAAATCTACTTCGTAATACTTAAGTGTAAATTAGACACTTTGGAGAGGTTAGAGGGAAAACAGGTCTAAAATCAAAATCTTTGTGTAAAATTTTATTTTAAGGAAAATACAAGTATTAATAGCTGCAGCTGTAATGAAACAATAAATATAAAGAAATAACGAGGGTAGGAATTTGCAACTTTGTGCCCTATATATTAGATATTACAGTGTACTAGGAACTTACAGGCTTGATAGCATAAACTGGACCCCTTGTTTCACTACCTCTGAATAAAATTTTACCAAAAGCATAATGGTGACATGAGTAATGTGTTTGCTTTTTGAATTTTGTTTAAACATTTTCCAAATAGAGACGTGAAAGTACTAAAACTCAGAAAAAGGAAAGGATCATTAGGAATGGGATGGAAAAAGTCATTATCAAAGCATCAACATTTTAAAGGCATTCTGTTATTGAAAGGAAGAAAAAGCATCTAAAAATATAACCAGATTGAAAGCTAGAAATACATTACTTTATGATTACATTAAAACAGGTTTTCTGAACAGCTTTTCTAGCAGAATGTGGAGACACTCTTGTTTATATGTGGACATGTATGAACTTCATAAACTTGCATTTGCTCCCATAACCTTTGTTTTGTAGTGTTCAGAATCCTCAGCCAGAATTAAATGTGTGAGTTATGGCAAACCAACAGAGAGAACAAAGTGTTAAAAATGTTTTAAGTTGGTGTTATGCATGATATGGCTGCTTATGGCAGATATTTTCCAGTCTAAGACAAGAATCTCCCTCCAGCTGGCACTTGTCAGAGGATCACAGAACTGACTTGTGATTTTGCTGCTTACTAATGACAATTGTGAAGATGTGCATATAATTTTAGTTTTCCTTGGACATGCAGATCATGGTAACTCTCTAAGGATGATAAAAGAACAGATTAAATTTAACCATGGCAATTCAAATCAGTCTAATTCAGTTCTTCTGAGAGACTGTCCTGCATGTAGCCCCCAGAGAGTCATCATTCAGTTCTGCTCCCTTAACAGTTTCATTGCAGAGCCGGGTGAACTTCAAGATAGTTCTTGGAAGTGCTGTCATAAGTGAGGGATGGGGTAGCCCAGCTGAAGGACAAGAGAAAGCAGCACCGACAGACTGGAGAATTCTTTACACTCTGCTCATAGAAAATTTGGAATCATAGAATAGCTTTGGTGTGAAGGGATCTTTAAAGGTGCTTTAATCCAACCCCCTTGCAATAAACAGGGACCTCTTCAACTAGATAAAGCTGCTTAGAGGCCTGTTCAATATCACCTAAAATTTTTCTAGGGATGGGGCATTTGCCACCTCTCCGGGCAAAGTGTTCCAGGCCTCCTATGCTTGGGACATGATTTCCAGAATTAACCTCCTCACAATTAGTAGCCACATCCAAAAACCAGAACACTAGCTGGTAGCAGTAGTTCAAATGCTGATCCGTTCAAACTCAGAGCAGAGATCTGAATGTCACCATCCAAGTCACTCTGCTAAACTGCTGCATGTTCACCATTCTCTCCTGCACTGCTTGTAACCAAATCTGTAGGTGCAATAACTTTTAAATGAAATACAAAATCTCCTTCCCTCCAACCAGCCTACTGATCCTTCTCTTACATAAATTGCCTTTCAACAATTGAAAGACAAAAGAAATATAATCTTTTCCCAAAAGAGCTTCTACAGTTCAGCAAAGTCAGATTCTGTGAAAAAAAATTGGCTGAATGCTGGAAACAAAGCCAAAAGAGAATCAGTTGTGCTTTTCAAAAGCTGCATATCTTCAAAATTTTACTTTCAAATAGATATAGATAAAAACATTTTTTCTGAAGATTGGATAACGGATATTTATAGCTAATCTGAACATTAGGAAGAGAGACTGTCATATATTTTTGGGGCTTGTACTGCTAAACTGATATCCAATTTTTCTATAAGTAGCCCTGAATGAATAGATATTGAATGTTTATTTTGGTCTTTATTAAAATTTACTTACCTAATGGATGAAATTTGCATGTAGTTAACTCAAACAGTTAATGTGGCCGCCTTGAAAGCGGAGTATTCAATATTTAAAAAGAAATTGTAACTACCAATAGCCTTGAGATCTATGAAACATTATTACCCATTAAATAGTACACTTGTGAAGACTTCCATTATTTTACCCTTCAGTGAAGAAATGTTGTGCCAAATTACTCTGTGGAGAGTGTTTAGGATTTTTTGTATTAATTCCTTTTCTTGGTGCAGCAATATTTCCATGTGATACATATTAGAATAAAGGACACAAAAGAAAAATATACTTTATACCATTTAATGCATTTTAACTCTGTCACAAGCCAATTTAATTTATTTCTGAAACTTTAACTCGTGATCTTGAAGATTGATATTAAAATCTTAATATTGAACTTTTATTTTAAAATCTGATCTATGTTAAAATACTTAAGAGAAATGTTTGTGTTATTCAGTTACCTGGTATTTTTAATATTGAATAATCAATGAATTTGATTGGACATGAATTTTCCTAAAATCAAGACTTAATCAAACATGTAGTAAAGTAGTTAGGGATAATATCTTGACAAATTCAGGTAGTGCTGTCCTTTTTAAATTAAAGCTATTATAAGCATCTGTTTTAGCCACCACTGCTGGACTGTATAAACATACAGTAAATGCATTAATAATTGGAAGATTTTTTTTTTTTTTTTTGCTTCAGCTTGGCTGAGAGTCTCATTATTCTTCCGTGTAAAACAAGATGCTGCTTATCTGCTTATCGGATTCACACAAAATGTTCTTTTTTTCAGTTTTTCCACTAAAGATTCCTTTGTTACAATCTACACAAACACTTTTCCCAGTTCTGTTTTACAGCACACGCTTTTGTTATGGAAAACTTTTTTTTTTTTTTAAATGATTCAGCAGTTGCCTTCTTCACAGAAATTTAAAATCTTGCTAGTGCAGGTTTTCTGGATTCTCTTGAGATAAAAGATGTAAGAAAGGGAGCTCAGCATTTGTTTTGCATGAATTGTATGATGACAAGCCCTTGGACTCTTAGACTGAGTCTTTTCAAACACAATTTATGTAGTTAAATTTACAATGTGAACCATACTCTTTAAAATGGATTTGGAAGGGATTTGCTAGTTATTCTAAGGTTATAACTTTAAAAACAATTTACCAAATTTAATTACTCCAGTTATTCTCACTGGTTTATAAGAGCCATAATTCTTTTGAAGAACTGGCAGTGAATGAGTCTTGAAAAGTAAGACTATTGTTGAAACAGCTGTGATACAAGAAGCATTTGGTCCTGATGATTCAGAGCCAAGCAGAGCATTAGCTTTCTGAAGTCATCCTAGCCTGATGATCAAAGAACATCTTACTGCAAATGTCTGTTTGATGTCACAGTGCCCAATGAATTTCTGTCACATAGTAACTGATATATTGAAATAAGATTATATAAAATAATGCAATATTATGAGGATACAGGAATCATAACACATCATTGATACGACACAGAGTGTAGCACGTGCAACTACCATTCTTGTATGTCTGTGTGGGAAGTCAGATGAAAAGACAAATCTGTGAGAGCAGGTGATGAAAAATTAAAGTCTTGAGGATGTCTGTGTAAATTCAAAAAGCTGGAGGGGTGAGGGAATGGTATGATATGAGTGATGCATAACAACTTACTGGGATTTAAATTCTTGAGAGACAATGTCATGTATTAAAAATGCTGACTGTAAATCCAATATTAGGAAACTAAAACATTCTATTGAGTTCTTATGAGCTCTGTAAGACTGGAAGAGGTTTTATACAATTATTTGGGAAATTAAAATAGGCAAATGTAAGGTAATAAACATTATATATTGAATTAAACAGTATAGAATTTAAGCTAAGCGTACCACAGAGTAAATGTAAATCCTCATGTATAATGAGGACATCCCTTACATTAGAAAATGGTCTGTTTTCTTGTCTGTTGTTAAGAGAGACTGGAATCTGGAAAGCTTCATGCTCTATAACAGGTTTTCTTTTTCCTTTTCTTTTTTTTCCCCTCAAAAGTAGTATAACAGTTTACCCTTAAATCACCCACATTAATATTTCTTGAAAATCCCTTTGCAATGAATTTAGGATACCAAACCAAATTTAAGAGTTTTACAAATGTTCCTATCTTAAATAAAATCTATTTTAATAAAACTTATACACATGTATTTGAGACACTTTGTACTGTCTAAGAATTTAACACATACATTTTGAAAATCAGGTTTTGTGTATATGACTTTTAATGTGGGAATTATACACATGTTTGGCTGGTTGAAGTGAAAGAAATAGTATTAGATGCACCCCGGGGCAAACTATGAAGACATTATAAATTGACTATTACATTACACCATACAATTTAGTTCTTACATGATAACTCTGATGGCTGTCAGAAGGCCATGATTTATCTGTTCTAAAACCTGCTTTTGCTATTAATATTAAACTTCACAATTTAAAGTAATAATAAATTGAGATTTAAACTTCTCAAGTTAACACTTCAGATGTTAAAACAGGAAAAAAGTTGTCTTACCTTTCTAGATCATGGTTTTTAAGAAAATAAGAACCATCCTATCCAAACAGTATTATCAAAGTCAAGTGATGGCTGGATTAGCTCCTCCCTGGACTCAAATCAAGTTTGAACAACACAAACTGTATTTTTTTCACCTGTAGGCAACTCTGATGGAATTTAAGTTTCATGACCTCATATCAGAGTCATCACTCAACTGTTCTCCTTTATGGTGATCCTTAGATTTAGTTGTTTATTTTTGTCTGTGTGTATGCATAAATCTTAAACGTACTTATATATTTTCCAGCTCCTTGCAAATATATCTGATTTAAAACCAGAATTGTAATCACAAATTGAATCACTCAGAATAAGAGAACAGTCAAGAAAAACAGTGAAATAAATTCAGACATAAGTATATATTCTGATTTTCTGGCTATCTAGAAGAAAACACGTTTTTCATTCTCCACCATGTCTTAAAAATAAGGATTTAGTCAGGAGAGTGGTTCAGTTTAATTTTATGTTTGGTCTCACTCAGTTACTTATTTACTCTTTTTTTCAGTTGTGTCCAGAGTCAGTTTCTGTCTCAGATAATGAGGTTACTGGAATATACTAAAACTGCCTGTGTGTCTGAGTATATTCATATTGGATAAACCCAATGTACGAGTTATGAAATTCTAAAAACTAAAGATCCTCTATCAAGAAAAAGTCTAATTTCTGCTAGGGAGGGTGAGGTCTGATACATGTCAAAGCCACCTAAAGTACCTTGCTTATGAACACCATTAAAATGTTTGTTTTAAAACTGTTTTTCTGTGGGTGAAGTCAGTCTACTGTATATCAGCAACCCACAGAGTACAGTGCCACTTGTTTTGTTTCCAACCTCAATTGCATATCAAGCTTGCTGATCAGGCTACATTTGCACTGATGCATCTTTCTATCTCCCATCTTACTAACAGTGGTGTTACACTTAGCACAGAAGTCACATGAGAGTGGTAAACCACAAGAGGGTCATGACATAATCTTGAGAAGAGATTGATGCTCACTCTGTGATGGACATGAGGCTTTTCATGAGGGGCTATCAGTCTCAAATGGAAACATTCTGGGAAAAAATTTGCTTAGAATCATAATTCTATTTTAGGAGATTGGTATTTAAAATGTAAATAAAGTATCTGGTTCTACTTTTCTCATGTATACAAATTCCAAAAGACAGGGAATTTCAGATGGTAATACACTATGGAAATGTTTTGCCTTGTTCCAAAACTATGTTTTGTTACATAAAAAAATAAATACAAATACAAAACTATCTATGATTGAAATTGTTTTAAATTTAAGAATGCTTCTACTCAGGAAAGAACTCCTTTTGTCATAAAAAGCTACAAAAGCTTTTAAGGTCTTCTCAATACCTTATTTAAGTTATTATATTATGGAATTCCATTTTATCTAAGTATGCAAGCAATTGCAGAAACTGTATCAGATGCCAATTGTATCAAAACGTAGATCAAACAATTTTCTTCAAACATACAAACACCTCCAGGAATTCCAGAATATTTCTGTTCCAGGTCAGATAATTATTAAAATGCAATTGTACCTCATAATTTCTTTACAACAGATTAAATCAAACAAATTCCAAGGGAAAAAAATTCAGACTAGTCACTAGCTTTGGGAAGATAGTTCTCACATTGGTTTAGGGATGGTCCTGCATGGAGCCCTACTCTGTCCATCACCCTTGTCCTGCAGGGTTTATGAGCTACCTGAACTAGTATCCTATTTTTATTTCTCCTTTGTCAGGAAATTCTATCTGGGGCCTGAGAAATGAAATTTAAATGAAGTTTTTAAAAGTAATGACTACTTGTTGGAGTGAAAAGTTTCAGTTTTAGCAAATTCATATTTGAAGAAATGTCCCTATCCCTTTTCTCCTTAGAACAATGTATTATGTCATATATCTCTAGAAACAAAGGTATGAAATGGTAGGTAAAATATCAAGTAGCTAATGCTTAACATTTTGAGATTGTTAATTAGATGCCTTCCTGTTTTTTGTGAATATTTTGCCAATGGTTGCTAATTATTATAGCAATTAGGTTTAATAAGTCAAGAATTTCACAAGCTTAGGTCTTCTGGGTTACACTTTATCCAATAGGGAATGGGTGTTAATTAAGGACAAAGAAAAGAAGAATTAAGAAGACTTGATGTGTTTAAGGAAACAGCAATTAAACAAAGCGCTAGAGTGATTTGCATATTTTAATAAGTCAAGAACTCTTGGATGTTCAGGAAAAAAGTTACATTTTCATTAGTCAGTGTAATTTTTCCAAAAGATCTCTTTTCAGACTTTAACACTTTGTCTCCAGGAATATGAGATGAATGTCAGTTTTCAAGTCCTTATTACTAGTGCTTTAAAACTGATTCTAGACCTCAAAATAGCTAGTATTGGCATAAATATGAGCATTAATAGAGCTCACTTTTTTTTGAGAGTACCAATGTATAGTCCTGAGTATGGTATCTATAAAGAAGGGCCTGCAGAGGCTACCTAACCTGCATCTGTGACCTGCTGTCAAGTACCAAGTAGTGCTATGTCCTGTAAAAAGCAGTTACATAAATATCAGGGGAGAAAAACAATTTCTTTAAAAATCTTTTTTTCTTGGTGAAAACAGCAGAAAACATTTGTAAGGAAGGAAATCTGTCTCCTTCAATAGAGGAAGAGCTCTCTATTCACATCAACAGTCAGTAATAGGACACTACCAAACCTATAAATTCTGTCTTGGTTTTGGTTTTATTTAGGCAACAAAAGAATAACCCAACTGTTGGTGTGAGGAAAATTCATCTTGAATTAGCTCTAATTCAATATTAATAGTTCCGAATTAACTACAAAGTACGGTGATGTGGACAAAGAGTAATTTTATTTAGAACTCAACTTCACTGTTCCATGTAACAGTGCATTACATCTGGGCATTTTAACGTTTAAGTCTTTGCAGCTTAAGAAAATGTCTTACAAAGCACATTGTAAGGAAAACTCAAATAGCACGCTCCACTAATAGTATTTGTTCAGAACCAACTTTTCATCATCAAAATGTTAAAAAGTAGAAGATGATCTGAGTGCAATTCATGCTAGAAGCACCTGTTTCTTAATTATTATGCTATTGTGTTGTAAGTTAACATTCCCAGTAGTAAATTTACATGAGACACGAAGGGTGTAAACTGTTGATTTATTCATCAGCTAGTGAGGAATTGATGTGAGGAGTTGATCATTAGTGTCACAAGAACAATAAACCTATTGAAACCCACTGAAGTTCAAACAAACATCAAATTGCTGAAAATAGCACACAGATGCCAGACTGGTAAGTAGGACTTACTAACACTTCTGCAGAGTTCTACATGAAGCCTTTTTTTTTTTTTTTTTTTTTTTGAAGGAGGGGTGGTTGATCAGGAGAAAGTATGTATGAAGAGGTTTTCTTGCCTATGGATCAGGCAAAAAGGCAAAAACTTCATAGAATCCTAGAATCATTAAAGTTGAAAAAGACTTCCAATATCACTGAGTCCAGCCTTTGATCAGACACCACCTTACCAACTAAACCAGAGCACTATGCGACTAAATGACTGTGTCCAGTCATTTCTTGAACACTTCTAGGGCTGGTGACCGCACCACTCCCCTGGAAAATCCATTCCAGTGCTTGGCAGCCCTTTCTGTGAAGAAATTCTTTCTGATATCCAAGCTGAACTTCTCCTGGTACACCTCAATGTCATTTCTTGTCCTGTCACTAGTTGCCTGGAAGATAACGACCCTCACCTTGTTACAACCTCCTTTCAGGTAGGTAGTACAGTAATTAGATTGTAACATAGGCTGTTAATTGAGCAGGAGAGGAAGAACATCTGCCTGTGTGCTCCATAATCCCAGTGTCGTTTCTACTAGCAAAATTAAATAAAAATCTAATTGTATGTGTGTTGTAGGCAAAATAACAGAAGAATGCTCATTTTCAGTAATAACATAGGCAGCAAACACCTCACCTGCTACTGTTTAAATTGCCACTTATCATGGAACAGACTTCCATATGAAGTTCTAATATAGCAGCACAATAAGAATAAGCATGACCAAAATAGCACTACACAAACTTAAAAGTTTATTGATTGATAGAAATAATAACACAAAACCACTGGTAGTCACACAGCCGTTGCCATGTGCTGCTGCAGTTACTACATCTTTCTTTTGTGGGGCTTGGGCACTAGCAAACATAATAACACATTTATTCCATTTAGAAATAAGCAGTTATGGTAATATTACCATAGGCATAATAATAATAAAACTACCTTCCATCTCTCCAGTTACTCTTTAGCTACCAATGAAGTAATTTCTAAGCATGCATTATCATTTCAAAGGTGATAGTCAAAAATTCAGACTCATCTAGCCCTCTTAATTTCTGAATCCCACTAAAGATAAATAATGTTGTATAAATAATCATCTACATACAAATTATCGCATTTCTGAGGCAGTGAGTGAAAATATCTTCTGCTGACCTAGCTGATAATCTGGGAGGTGCTTAATCAAAGAATAACATAAAAGAAATACCAGAGGTCCTTACACAATAGAAATGGTGTGCACAATAAATGTGCTGCCTAATAAAATAAAATTCAAAGATTTATAAATAGAGTTTATGGAAAGAAAACCTCTTCTTAATTTTCACTGAAACTTTTTAATTTTGGAAAATAAAAATTATCTCCTTTAAGAACGCTTTATAATGCCTGATTTCAAGCTTTATTGAATATCACTTATATTTTGCATTTCCCTTTCACAGACATTCTTTGAGTAGTTTATTACTCCCTCCTGGAACCAAGAATTTGAACACAAGTTCCCCAACCTGAGAAAAGTCTTCTATCATTTAATCTCACTAGTCCTTTTCCATGCAAGTGCTCCCATCTCCTCCCAGGTGAAGCCACGGTTAAAATTTGTTGGTGGATTGTGGGTTATAAGAACGTCTCTGTACTGAGCATAGCAGTGGAACATACCTTTGTTGGTATGAGACTTTGACTGAAAAAGAGAAAAGACAAAGCTTTCTTTTAGAGTTATCCAATTTGTAAATCTCCCAAGAGGTTTTGGACCAGGCTGACAACTTATTTAGATGAAATGAACGTTGAAATAAAAATAAATGTGAAAACAAGATTACAACAGGAGAGCCATGGACCTCTTTGAAAGGGTGGCTTTGAAAAGCTATCAGGGCTTATTGTTAAATAATACCGTATACGTTGCATTTGTAATAATATTTCACTTACATAATAATTATATCTCTGTCATCTCATGAGAATCCAGTGAAATCAGAGCAATTTTGTATCAATGGTAAGGTCACTGGAAAGCCATACCCATACTGTGAATATAGCCAAGGGAATGCTCTTAGTTAAGAATGAGGGTTACACTTCAGCAAAATACACAGATCAGCATTCACTCTGATTCACTCAAATGTGATTGCGCAATATACCTGGTGCACATCTATCTAAATATGTCTAGATTGTGTTTTATAACACAGTAGCAAATTTTATCTGTATGATGAATAAATGCCTGTCACACATTGTTTGGAAGATTATTTTGCAATTGTCTCTGATATTGAGTGAGTAGACAGAATATGATTATCAGTGACACAGTTGCTATGTCTACTAAAATTATTTGAAGATAATAAATGAGCTCATGACTTCAGGCTGAGGACTTCATGCTTATGACTACTTCATGCTTGATATTACACATTGCTGGAGAAATGACCTTTAGCGACCTACGAAAAAAATGTCAAATGTCATGTTTCTCCTATTCTGCAGTGAACAGTCTATGCCTAATGAATGTCCTAGATTTCAAGACAGGATCTCAAAAGAGCACTTGAACGGGTAAAAATGTAACAAGGGCAACTGAAGACCTCTTGATAACCCTTGATACAAAGGTCAAATGCAGGAACTGTGCACTTTTGCATAGCAGTTCATAGTGAATGAGATTTTTGCTGCGTAAGGGTTACCTCCGTAAGAAAATTACATTACATTTAGTGATTTACAGTTCTTCCAAATGAGAATATGTAATTACTGTCAAGAAAGACATTCTATTTCCACCCTTATTATACTTTAAATTTTTTAAAATCTACAACTTCCTTTGGTCATCTGTCTTTTTGATAAAAGCCTTGTGGTCATGCTTTGATATCAAAGGCAGACTTGAATTAAGAGATGGATCTTGTGTTTAAAAAATGACAAAATTTAGGCTCCTTTTCCAAGGATAGGAACTTAGTCATAAACCTTCCACTAATTTATCATTCAAATTTTACACATCTGAGAAATACTTCTGATTGAGAAGGTGGAGCTACTGTAAAAATAACATGAATATGTAACTACAAGGAACAGTTCCAAAGTACAGGAAATATTTCACTTCTGTTGTCCTAAAACTGTGCATTCAACAAACTCAACTGGAATACTCATCTTTTTCGTTAAATGACATTTGACAGATAAAATTGGGAGGAATCTGTATTTCAAGAATGACAGCACAAATAAAAGTATTTGGAAAATGTGAAATTACAGTAGGATGAAGGTAGAAAGGTACCTTTGTTTTGTCCATTAAGAGGTCAAATTTTCACAGTGCACATATCAAGTTTCAGTTGTTAAATCTCTCCTCTGAGCTCCCCATCCTTGATATCCAAAACATGTTATCCTGACAGGATAGAGCTAACAACTTTATTCGTGTCTCTTAATTACAAGCATGCCACCTGGAAAGACTCTGTGTACCCCAAAGTCTCCCAGACCATTTATTTCTATATCAGTCCATCAAACTCTTATTATCTACAGCGTTCATGTTTAGTTCATTTCCGTCTTGTAACCTGAAGCGCCAAAGTCAGACTGTTTACTGTTTGTTTTGTATTTTGTTTTCAGAAAAAATGTCATATGTATGGCTTGGCATTTTATTGACCAAGAAAATGTATGTCATCATCAGTGACAAAGCTCCCCTAAGAAGTGACATCAAAGTGTCTGATGAGTACAAATACAGAGGTAGAAGATGAAGGTAAATAAAAGAAATTAACTTTATACATGGACACTATATACATATTATGTATATTAAAACACTGCAATATTGCTCTAACAATAGAAAATTAAAAATTCATTTAACCAAATCAAAAGATAAGGCTTAAAAGAGAGCACAAGTGTGTAGGGGGAAGAACCACTGGATTTTCAGTGATCTCTTAAAAGACTATAAATTATTTTTCTTTCTAAAGAACCCAACAGCACCACAAACCAATATATAGAATAGAGGTAAAGGACTGATCTGCTGACTAATAAAGTAGAGCAACTGTGTTGAAAAACTTCAGATGTCGTGTACAAAGCAATGTTAAAATAAAGGTTTACTCAGAAAAAATTGTAACTATAATTTGAGATAGCAAAAAAAAAGATCACCAGAATGTCTAGTGTTCTAGGACCTGAGTGGTAAGGCTGCTTATCACTGTGCCTTGACTACAGCCTCACTTTCTTTCTAAACATCTCTTGTCCAGCACACTTTAGATTATAACTCCAGAGTACACCTAGTGCTTAGTTCAGTGAAATACAAAAGTCTTTTCTTCTTCTTGCCTAGAAAGTGTCAGTATGAAAATCTGTCACTGATGTTTTCTTTCCCAGAACTAGATAATCAGAGGAGTTGCTAGACAGTGCACCAGTAAAAAAAATATTGTTTCCAGGGGAATTGTATTTACTGAGAATGTGGGAATCTGCATTTAATTGAAAGAGACCACAAGATATACAGGCAAGAGTAACAATTTAAAAAGAAAAAAGGTAAATTAATGTCTTATTTTAAAAATACAATATTACATAAAACCTTAATCGCACGGTTTTTAATTATTGAAATGTAAGTATTTGGTGCTATCTGATTTCTGTAGGAATAAATTGTTTTTGAGTTTTGGAGGGAAATTCTTTGAGTTTAGCATGTATACTGTTTACTGTATATAGTGCAATGGATTCCTCATGGATATGTATGATCAGTTGATGGGCTCTGTGCTATTCCTAGTTGTCTTCTCCAAACAGATCCTTTCACCTTAGAACAATCCCTGCACAACCAGCACTGCTTAAATGGTTGTTATCCTGCAGGGACTTAAAATTTTTATGGGAGGAGAAAGCTGGGTCAAGGTATTCCTCTCTAAGATACCAGGCTTTCACATGCGTTCTCCATCAGCTATGCCCAAATTTGTGTTTGTATAGGTAGTGAGAAAGAAAAGGAGGGACAAGTAATGATCTATACACTAATAAAGGCAATTCATCTATGACATTTCTCTGCATATGCACCTAAATTTTCTGTGTTACTGCATATTTCAAAGTGACAGATCTGTCAAGGTCAGCTTTTGCCACATATACAGTTTTG
This sequence comes from Turdus rufiventris, assembly GCA_013186435.1. Taxonomy (NCBI): domain Eukaryota; kingdom Metazoa; phylum Chordata; class Aves; order Passeriformes; family Turdidae; genus Turdus; species Turdus rufiventris. The sequence goes on from PYHW01010552.1 coordinate 377,717, forward strand.
ATGCAGCTGGTTCCTTGAACTGCTGGGCGGTTTGTGTGTCTTGGTTTGTTGATGGAGGTAGGACAAGGACTTTTGCAGTATGGTTAAACCAGCACACAGAACTAAGATGATTAAGTTCTGCAGGCATTTGCTTACACATGAGAAGCTCTCTGGTCGCTTATACAAGCACAAGACATTTCTGCTTTACTGACATTTGCTGCTTCTGTAGCACCCCTAACTGCAACATCACAAGTGGTTTGAAATGTCTAGTATATAAAACAGAATGCTTACAAAAGTACAGAGATGTTCTAGCAAAGATATTAGAATATAAAAAGCATGTTGTTTAAGGACGGTTAATTTTCAATTCTAAAATAGCTAATTGCTTATAAGAATCAGCGAAACAGGTAGAATTGCCTGTCACTAAGCATGCTCAGGGGTTTCACTTAAGAAGGTCTTTCTGTGCGCATCTGTATTGTTCTGTCAGTTTGGAGTTCCAAATTCCCTCATCTTAGAAACTAGATTGGTTTTAGTTCTTTGGCTCTGTGTGAAAGCAAAACAAGTACTTATTTGGCAGCCAGGAAACCTAGGCCTGAGAATGCGCTGTGTCACATTTAATTCCCCTGGCCACAAAAAAAAAAAAATAATGGTCTCTGTGACTCAAGTTAGACTTTGGTCTAAGATTCTACACTTGAGATAAGCAAAGTCAAGACAAATGAGAATCCCTAGACTCCATGTGAGATGTCCTCCCAGCTAAAGAACCCTCATGCGTACAAACCCAGGAGTAAGACTTACATGTTTAATTACGTATTTATCTTGTGAATGTTGATAGAAGAGCCACCAAAACTGGTGCAAATACAATGCTAATGATCAATGTCTTTCATATAATAGATGAAGACATCAGAGATTAATATTTTTTGCAGTTTTAAGTTCTAAATTCATGGAGCTCAAGCCTGCTCTACCACTTTTAAAAGGATTAATGACAGTTTATGGCATTTGCATATATTTATTTGTTTATTTATACTGGACATAAAACACCTGAATGTGCTGTGTTCAGCAGACACATTAAAATCCCTGAGAATCTGACTTTGATATTGTGTAATTTCTTCTGACCTCAGGAAGAAGCTGTAGAGAATTTTCGCAGTTGTTTATCGTAATCATAATTTATTTTTATCTTTATTTTAA
>PYHW01010552.1:378927-408515 GCA_013186435.1 Turdus rufiventris
TCTTAGAATCATAGATTAATATGATATTCTCAGTTGGAGGGGACCTATCAGGATCATCGAGCTCAATGCACAGAACACCCCAAGAGGCAATCACAGCATGTCCCCAAGAGTAATGTCCAAATGCTCCTTGGACCTGTTGGGCTTGGTGCTTCCTGGGGAACCTGTTCCAGGGCTCAGCCACCCTCTCTGGCTGAAAAACTTTTTCCTGATTTTGCCAGAAAAGTCTCAAAGTCTTCCATCCCTAGAAAATTTTAAAATTGCAATTTTATTTGTGAAAAAAGTTGCTGCCATGTCTCCCAGTAAGAACACCTATGCAGAAATGGACCAAGAATATGCATGACTTTACCTACTCATACAAATAAGAATTATGTTGAAGGGTAGGCACACACCTTAACATTTTTTTTTCTCATTTCTTTTTCCATTATTTTTGGGCTGGGCTGTTGTTTCTTTCTCATTAAAACAGGTTATTTTAGGTCCCTTTTCCTCAGGAATCCTCTTTGACACAGAGTAGTCAACCTAAACAACAAGAACCGCTTTGCTTTTCTTCAGCCTTAGCTGAAGTTTGGATATGCATGAGTTAAGATTTTGCAACTGAGGCAAAGATGTCTGATTCTAATATTTTAATACTTTTTTGCAAAGATATTTCAATGTGACTGATGTGTTGTCTATCACATCTTTATTAATCATTCCACTGAAATTACCAGGCATGGGGAAGTACTAAAGTTAATGACAGGTGTGATATCATCTGAAGGTTTTAAAGGAATGACCCGTGTTGAGTGTTGTCATGGTTTCTGGAATCTACATACATGCTTCTTGAGCGCCGGTTGATACTGGAAACATTTCTCTAGGTGTCCAAGATTTCCTTTTGAAATTGTGAGCTTGAGATCCCACTTTTATATTTCCATTGAGCTGAAAATTCCAGAGATGGTAATACTATAGTATTACCTTGGGCTGACAGTAAGGGTCCTTATCTTCAATGAGCCTGTCTTCATAAGTGAAACACCTTTCATGGTGAGTAAGCAAACTTTTTCAAACAGAATTGAGTTCAGCTAGAGAAGATAACCAAGAAACCAGTATAAGGTGAATAAAAAAACCCAAACATTGAATTAGAAAGGACAGCAATCATTTAAAAAAAATTATTTGTGACATTGCAGTTATGGGAAAGGGCTGCCTAGCAGGATCCAGATTCCTGTAGTACATCTAAGAGCTACCAGCTGTAATTACTGTTTAGAAGTCTCAAGGAGATTGAAATACCATTTGTGGCCTAATCAAAACTTCCACAACTTTCTGCATAGAGAAAACATCCTACATTTTAATAGTATCCAGTCAAATATTATATATTTTTCAAGTCAGAATTCTATAAATGTCATGCATTTATAGAGTTTATTTAAGGAGACAAAATATTTCTGAAAGTTTTAGCAAATCTTCTTCTAGCATAATATAGTTAATTTCTAGTCTTTCATAGCAGCATGAATGAAATCTTCTTAGTACATCATATAAAAATTAAAACGTTTAAAAATCATCTGCTTAGGATATCAAGCAAAAATTAAATCATTTCACAGATTATCAGATACGCATAATCCTATCTAAAGCCTTTTAATCCGAAGAGAGTATATGATAGTTCAGACCTCGATTCCAAATAATACTAAAGTCGGAGTCAACGCTACCTGAAGTTGAGTCGTATCTCCTCTTTGGTAATATATGGCCTAGTAGAGGATGCCTGGTGTTCTGAACTGATCTAGCACCTTAGCATTGCCATCAAAACCACAGAGAGAACTATGTGATATAATTATTTGGCAAAGCTTTTAAACATTTCGTTGACACTGATGACAGAAGTTCCATGACGTCTTTTCTGTAAGATGTTGCCTGACTAACTGTGTTTCTTCACCCACATTTTTTTAAAGGGAAGGGAGAAGCCATCCAAAACTACACTAAAAGAACAACATTTTTGGAGGCTTGAAAAAGAAGCACTTCAAAGTTTAAACATATCTTCATAAAGATGACTTGTGAAAATTAACTACTGAAGCAATATTGCATACAGACTGTGGACATGATTACAGATTTCTTCCCCTACAGAACTCCAGCTTTATTCAACACCCAAGGACATGAAGTAATATCGGGTCTTTTTTGTAGAGGTTTGTCATAGACGTTAAAGGACACAGTGAGGAGTGGAAGGAGCTAGAGCTACTGCTCTGACATGGAAGTTCAAGGAGGAGTCCAGAACATCTGTTGTACAATATCAAGTCATTCAGCCTACACATCAGATAGATCTTGTAATATTCATTTCGTCCCTCTAGGATGTGCTGGTCAGCCAGTTCTCAATCCATTTCACCATCCACTCAACCCGTCCACACTTCCCTATTTACCTATGAGAATGTTGTATGAGACAGTGTTGAAAGTCCCACTGAAGTTGAGGTGGACAATATCCACTACTTCCCACACACCCATCCAGGTAGTTGTTAACTGTAGAAGGCAATTAGGTTTCCCAAAGTGTAAAAATTTAAATTATTTTAGAAAGCCAACTGACATGCTTTAGTCATAGGAATGGATACTATTGTAGAGTAAAATAATAACATTGTTAAAAAAATAAAAAATTGTTTGATATTAGCTTATAGAGTGAACACTATTTTTTTCATATTGGCTTTCATGAAGAAAAACAAATATTTCTATGTGTAAAGCCAAGAAACAATGCAACAATGCTAGCAAAGGAAAAGAAAAACCTCACTGAGATGTGTGAGTAAGAAAAAAGATCAGGAAGAAAGAACAAGAAAAAGAGAAAGGCCAGTTTTTCTGAAATATATTACAATCCCTTATTGACTAGGGGCAATAATTTGCTCCCATCGTGGCAAAGAACACATCTTTCTAATCTGTTAAAATTTTTCTGGTTTTTGTATCATCAGGAAACTTATGAGATTGATTCCTGCAAGTCTTAATTCAGATCTAATGAGATCTGACCCAATTATAAACTTACTCCTGATAACTCATGAGCTGCATCAAAAGGATGACTTCAGGGAAGCTGCTTTAGAAGTTATGGAAGGCAAGCTTAGAATTGCAAAATTAAATGGGGACTTCTTTACCTTCTATGCTTAAAGTTAGAAATAATGGAAAAGAAAAAGGGTAAATTTCTGTTATAGGAATGTTTCTTTTGAGTGAGTAATACACATAAATAACAACAGACTGAATTAGTGGCAGCTGTACTGTTGCATTTTAGAGAAGTATATGAAAGTGTTTGAAAAGGGGAAATGTCGAGTTATAGTGCTGAATTTAGTGCATTAAAATACATAGTTGTGATTTAGTGGTCTGTGTTGAAGATGGTTAACACTTAAAATTGCTCTAAGTGATAGAGAAAATCATGAGAAGGTAAGCAAAAATTGCTAAAGTTTCAAAAATAAAGTTAATATACAGTGAGTGTGGTAAATTCTTAAGAGAAAAAATACAGCTTTATGAAAACCTCCAGAAGGCATACGGACATAAAGAAAATGTAGATTATGGAACAAGGGAACCTGGGATATATCTATATTAATAATAAAGGCATTTAATAATGTTGGAATTTTCAAAATTATGCCAGAAAAAAGATACTTTTTTTTCCTGAAAGACATGATAATAGTCAGTTTAAGGTTCTGTAGTTGCCAGTTAAAGCATTTGGTTTTTCTCCTGTTATGGCATATTCACACAAACTCCTGTTTTATTTTAATTATTTTTTAAAGTGAGTGGAAACAAGGCAATATAGAGGTAGAGAATTTAGTTGATCAAGTCAAATATAAGATTATTTAATATAGTGAGGTTTCCCCTAAAATTCTTGTGCTTTAGTGTTACAAATATGATAGTTGTGAATTAAGTTTCTAGTAGAAATGAGAACTTTATTGTCCACTCTACCCTCTTAATACTAATCAAAATTAAGAATAGTGTCCTGTTCCAAAACTTTAGTTCTGTTCCTATGATTGTTACTTTTCTCATTAAAAAGTTCACCTTTTCATGAGCTAAACAACCTAATGAACAAAATTACTCTTATTTTTATATGTCTCATTTATGTTTTAAGCTATCTGCTTAAGAATTCTCTTTGTATATATAATATCAATTTTCTGTGTATGAAAGGTATGCAACTAACAATTGCAGAGGAAATTTCTTTATTTATGTGAAAATTAAATACCACACAACAGCAGGGAAAGATTTTCACCTTTCCCTTAAATGACTGCATGTCTCTACTAACAAATGCATTCATTTTGAGATTTAGCTTTTTTCATTGTTATAACTGCTGCTTAATCACTCTGGACATGAAAGAAATAATTTGTTAGAATTCACATCTAAAGTTTATAAAGACCACAGTGCAGAAAAAAACAAAGCAAAAAAGTGTTTTGCAAAAGTTGTCTTACACAGAATACGCTAATACCTAATTTTGGTTGGCCTGAGTTGATTTTTTGGGGAGTTTGTTTGTTTCCTTGGGTTTTAGCTTTATTTCATTTTGGAGGATGACCAAATAAACAGTGTTGTCTGTTCATGCAGACATGGAAAAAAAAATTACTGAAATCTCAACACATTTGTGTTTGCAAATCTTTCCAGTTTTGAAGCCTCTCCCTTGGTGTCATCTCTTTAACTTTGGCATTTTCACCTCCCCTGGTATATTGTTATGAAATATGAATGAATCAGAAAACTTTTCTGCATGCAATAAGTTGATGTAGACCTGCATTACCACGCATAACAAATCTGCAAGAGGCTGCAATATTTAAAAGCTCACAGTAATCGTAATGAAATCAGGTATATAAAATCTAATTGTAGTGCACTTGGGCACCAATACAGTAGTTTCTAAATAATACAACCCAAGATATATCCTGTGGCTGAGACAGAGTATAACTGATGACAGATAGCCTGTGAATGTTGGCTTAATACTGTCATTACTGGGTTGTTGCATTATGATACTGGTTCAATCAGGGCTATTTTCAAATGATGCAATTTCACTAAAGACATTAAACAAGTGATAAATCTATTTTCTGTTCCTGAAAATATTGACCAAAAATATTTAAATGGGTTTGCTAACTTTTTTTGTTTTATCTTATTATGTTGTATTGTATTTCACATTTACTTAACTTTAATATTTTAAATTAATATACCATGAAAAGATGTGGTTGTCTCAAAAAAGTAATGTGTTAAGATAGAATAAACTTTGAATATTAATTGTTAATCTTATTGAAGCTTTCTTGGTAATTAAGAGGCTCACACTGCCAGTAAACACAGCCAATATTATTTTAGTTGCAATAATTGCTATTGCAAACTACTGGGTTAATGTTTCAGAGATATTTATTTTTTAAATGAATGTATACCTCTGAAAATGGTATATGTATTTGAATGATTAAAAAAGTCTAAACAAAGTAAGTTCATAGCTGTCTCTTTAAAACAAATCCAATACATTATTTATTACCCCATAATTGACATGTAGAAATTTACATTTTAGTTACATTCTGTAATTTTCATCTTCTTTCACTACTCTCTTAAACATACATAGCAGTACTAAATTTTTGATTCTTACCCAGAAATTTACAAGCAAACTGGTAGTGTGATGCACAAATGCCTGTACAATTCTTATTCTGAGTCATAGGTCTCAAATATTTCAGGCAATGTTATTCTATTTTATATGAAATTAACATGATGGAGCCTTCAGAAAAAATATTTTGTAAGTGAATTAAGAACTACTAGAGTCAGATTTAGATATATCCATGATAATGATAATTACCAAGGAAAATTAGATTATGTTTAGAGCAAATTTGGATTGCAAAAAGTCTGTTTCAGAAGGACAAAAAAACCAGTGTCAATAGATGCACAAAGATAAACCTTTTATTATGAAGTTCAGAGCGTATAATTTAAGAAGCAAGAGAGAAAAATTTTCCACTGATAAACGTACTTCATCTAAGAGCGGAATCATTTTTTGGAGTGTACTTTCCTAATTATGGAATACTTAGAACTATAATGTAGTTTATTTAGCCGCTGACTGAGTTAAGCTGAGGCAATCAATCAGAATTTCTGTGCCAAAATCTTCCTTATCTATAGCAAAAAAGCCTTTCTAGGCCATAGTGAGTTTAAGAGTTTTTAGATTTCGCACAGTGAGGCTGGACAGTAATCTGGTTGTCTTTTGACAAAACTGGACTGTGATATCTTGCATAATGATAAATTCTGTGGGAATAGACAGGAGGGAAATACTTACATCATGCATCTGCATACTGTTTATTATTTTTGCAAAATATATATGTGGTGATGGGATTAAGCATTTAGAAATCTAAAACTGATAAACATTTTCATGACTCCAATACAACATGTGAAAGAGAGCAAATTTTAATACTGCTGCTTTTCAGCTGGACCACCAATGATTGGTTGTTTTTAATTCTGAATTTTATCTTGCTAAGTTTTCTTACTATTCTTGGAATAATATTCACTACTTTACATAGACACTTGAAACTTTTTATCCTCCAGAGAACAATAAGTAACTTAAGCAGTCGTCTTGCTCTGAAAGTAAACCCTTTTCCTTATCACAAGTGTAAAAGAAAGACTATTTGGACTGCTTCTGTAGGCAGGCAAAAAGAGGTAAAAAAATTAATCTGATTCTCATATTCTAATCATGGGGAATATTCTCCTGGTTGTATTTTATGCTTTCATTATAATTCAGCAGTTTGGAAAGAAATTAAAATATTTGATCTGAATACAACTTTTGCATGAATCTTCAGGAAGGCAAGTTTTACCCTTGGACAGCTTTAACATTATTTCATAAAGATTGAACAAGCATTGCTCTGCTTTTCTATAATCCCTTAGTCGTCAGTTTTCCTAAAGTTGCTGTCATCCTAACTTGCTTTAATATCTCTAAGATTTTTTTTTTTTTTTAGTATACGTATTTGATTTAAATAGTCTTTCTTCTGCTGAGAATACCCCTACCACCTTAGTGAAGTTGTCTGAACCCAGATTACATTTAGCTACTTTTTGGGTGGCATTGTCCTCTGCCAAAGATTGAACTGTACAGTTCATTTTATCTCACATGGATAAAATGCTATATTTGATCTGTTAAGAGGTCAGGGACCATCACCCCACACTTTACATAAAAGCCTCTGTTTAATACCATGTCTCAATCAACTCTGACATCTAGTTGGCTTCTTTAACAAACTGAGTAGTAAATTCAGGGGGAGGAATGCCAATCTGACTCTTCAGATGGCCTTGATATTTTATGTGTTATATCCTCCGACATGAGTGTCTAGAACAGGCCTTCTTTGAACGACACAGGAAGCTGTTTTTCCCCATCTACCTATTATCTACTGATGCAGCATGCTCAGTCAGCGCAGAGAATGCCGTTGTAAAATGCCTTCTCACAGATTTCAGTGGCTAGAATGGCAGCTGCACACTAAAGCAGGCTGAGCACCTGAATGACCACAAAGTGGGTACCCCATGTGCAGCACATTATAGAGCTCTAATCCCAGCACTGCATAAATAAAGAATCCTGTAACCCTGTCCAAAAATAAATTGCTGTAGCCTCCCTTAAAATACCACATGCATGCAGTGGGAAAGTCAATATAATGCAATGTAGCTGTAGCTTATTAACGCCTCCATATTCCAAGCAGTGATTATCTTTATGAGGTTTAAATGGATGTGCTACAGAGCTGGATTGAATAAAGCATAAAGATGATTTAGGTTTCAGAATGAGGGCAGGCAACTCATAAAATGTTTAAAGATATTGTTAGATCATACAGAAAGAAAATTAGAGAGGCAAAAGCTCAATTAGACATTAACCTGGCCACTTCTATAAAGGATAATAAAAATATTTATATAAATACATTAATGGCAAAAGGAGGCTCAAGGGAAATGTCCATTCTTTATTGGACATGCAGAACTTGGACTATAGTTACTGAAGATGAAGAAAAGGCTGAGGTATTTAACAACTCCCTTGCCCCAGTTGTCATCAGTGAGACAGGTCATCCTAGTGACAACTAGTGACAACCTGAGCTGGTAGGCAGGGACAGGGAGCAGAACAGGCCCCTGTATCCCGGAGGAAGCTGTTAGTGACCTGCTGAGCCAATTAGATGCTCACAAGTCGATGGGACACGATGGGATATGTCTGTCCTACAGTGATGAGGGAGCAGGCAGAACAGCTCACCGAGCCACTGTCTGTCATTTGTCATCACCCCTGGCTTACTGAAGAGCTCCCAGACGACTGGAAGATGGCCAGTGGGATGCCCATCCATAGGAAGGGATGGAAGCAGGATCTGGGAAACTCCGTGTCTCCCCTGTCTATCTTTAATTGATAAAATGTCAACACATTGCAAATTCTGACTCCTGTTTAATTGCACTGCTGGGACAGTATAAGCGGGATTTATTTTGACTGGCTCTACAGATGTTCTGTGGTGTTGTGTCTGTGTGAACAAAATATTTGGACATAACACCAAGAAGACCATAACCCACAGCTGAAGTGTAAAGAGTAGATTTATTTCATTATCTTCCTGGTTCGAGGATTCCAGAAAAAAACTGGAAGCACATACCGTACCAAGCTCATTTTAGCAGTAGCAAAAATAGCAAGGCCTGAGTCCTGTGTTACATATAAAAGGCCTGGAGCACACAAGTCTTCATCTGGCTGTGTTTTACCATCTCTGAACTTCTTATCTCCCTTCCCCCCTTACAAAGAAGCCTCAAGCCTGTGTGAGAAATGCTTTTAAATTTTTGACAACATTGTTATCTTGTGAGAGAGCTTCATTCCTTTAGTAGACAGAAAACAACCCAAAGCAAACACAAATACATGAATTGTCTCACACTGAGTATTTTCTAACATCTCTTGGGTGCAAGGTTGGTCTCTGAGCAAAATCAATTCTAAAATCAGCTTATTTTTCTCTCTCCTTACCAGCCTTCCTTTTTTTCCCTCTTTCTCCTCCACATATTTTTTAATCTGTGACACTGCAAAACACAAAAACAAGTTACAACAATAGAAAAGATAATGGAAAATTTACTTTCCCATGGGTACATCATTGTGCCAATGAGCAGAAGTGCATGTGTGCGTTTCCACAGAAGTACTGGTAACTGAACACTTTGCACTGTTGAATATGTGTCCGCTTAGCCAGAAAGAATGAACTAATGATCCAGTGTCAATCTTAGGCGCCTGAAAATTCCCTAAGAGCCCCAAAAGAAATGCCCTTGAGTTTTAACCAACTACTGGTTGAAAGTGAGATGTGCTTTGCACCTTGTGTAAAATGTCAGTTAAGCACTTGGAGTTACACAATAGGATGAGTGCTGAAGACATGCAAACAGTGACTGCACTCTTCCTGTGCCTTGACAAGTGGACAAGTGATCTATAAAACATTCTTTCAAATGTATTTCTGTTTTTATTGTTTGTGTTTTGTTTTGTTTTGTTTTTTGTTTGTTTGTTTGTTTTTTGGTTTTTTTTTTCTTTTTTTCCTCATGCTGCAATTTGTAATTGTTCCTTAGATCATCCTCTGGTCTGATTCTAGTCCATGTAAACAGACATTGGGCAAAAAAACCAGTGAAATGTTAAAAAGCGAAAAGTCAGCAGGACTAGAAGAAGATCGTGTCTCAGAAGAGCATCTTAGCTCTTCCACGACGATTCAACTCAGTCTGTGGCCTCCTCCTTCAGAAGGTCAGTGAGTCCTAGACCATATGGCCAAAACATGCAGCAACAAATCACAGAATCATAGAATGGCCTGGATTAGAAGGGACTGTAAACATCATCTAGTTCTGACCCTCCTGACGTGGGAAACCTTTTACCAGAGCTGGTTTTTCAGAACCCTATCCAATTCTGTCATGCACAGAGAAAAAAGAAAACAAGAACAACAACAACAAGCTGAAATGCAAAAAATAAGGACCAAAAAAACATTAAATTTATATTTGAAAAGGTAGCAGTGCTCCTGCTCTTTCCCAGCCTGTGTGCATTATCTTTTTGTGCACACTTATGCTTATTTTAAATTGCTCCTAAAAGGAATGAACGCACATTACAAGCAAGAAAATCTTTTGCCATCCCTATTCAGGATTTGTGGTGGTTTATGCTATATATTACACAAACACATAGCAAGATCCTATTCATGTGCATCTTAATTGATAAGAAAGGCAATGAAAAATAGGTACTTGGTAAGATATAACAGTCTCAAGGACAACTCAGATTGGCTGATATATAAACAGAACTCCAGTTCTATATTCTTTATATGTGGCTATTCTGTATCCAGAAGTACTCCCAAATCATTCATCAAACAGTGTAGATCTCAACCCACTGATCTGCAAATCACACTGTTCATAGGGGCAGAATTGTAATGAAAGGTCCCTGTTAAACTTTCTTGACCAAAATGGATTTATTGAAGATCAACAGTGAGTTCTGCCAATTAATTCTATAATTTTCATAATGGCTGAAATTCCTAAATCACTATAATATTTTTTGTCATTATTTTTTAATATACTGGGTATTAATATGCTGGATATGGTTGCCTTGCTGTGATTTAAAGAAGTTTTCCACAGAGATACTGCTAAGACATCTGGCTAATACTGAAAATTAAGCATCTATTCCAATATTCCACTGGGCAAAAAGTTTAACAAAATTTATTCCAACATTTATTCCAAAAGATTTCCATTTGCCTTTCATTTGGGAACTTCTCCCTGTCTGTGTCCCTTGTAATTTATTCCCTCTCAGGTCCACAGGAGTCATGTTTCCAGTCGCTCTCCTGCATGCTGACCATCATGCAATACCGTGGAAGGGCTACATAACATTCTTTGTTAATATATGGCTGTCATTCTCAAGCATTTCACTCAGCATATGGATGCTCCAATGCAGCATGGAGCAATAATCACCTGCCTTATTATGCAGCAAGCACAGAGCCTGCATAGCTGCTAAATTGTGGAGAAAAATGTTCCCAAGCAAAACGTCATCTCAGTAGAAATTTACGTGCAAAAAGTGCAAGCAGCTCCCTATATATTACACATATATGTTGTCTAGATGAAACATTCTGTGCAGTACACTATGCTAGCGCAGATAGTTATATTTCAATTAATATAGAACTGAAAGTTTTGGTTTGCACAAGCTATCTCATCCATTACATCAGTGATATGAAAGGAACATTAAAGAAGCAATAGTCAGTTTTGCACATCACATTCATTTATGGCAGATGTGTACATCTGAACCCTGAGGGGATAAGGTACTGAAAAACAAATATCAGGGCATGGCACTTGTTCACAGCAGAGCACAGGACTTTGAATTATTTCCATCATCCTGTTTTGGAGACTAACTGGGAGAATACTTGAATTAATTTCCTCAAATAATGTTTAGCATATGGAAAATACAGAGTAGTGCTTCTGCCTTGGCCTCATTCACTAGAAACAGATTGAATTTTTTTATTGATTGTAATTGCACACAATACTGCTGTTACAAGAGACAGCTCAAATCATCAGCATCTTAATAAGCAAAGTCCTAATGCAACAAGCAGAATGCTCAAAATGCACATGTTTCTCTCTCTTCTCCAGTTTTATAATTTTGATCCAAATCTGTAAAATCTGAATTGATTTGAGCCTCAGCTATTTAGGGAGCATTTATTTAAGTATAGTATTGCAAAGCAGTTTCTTTCATTGTAAAATCAAATTTCCCTCTCTTTCTTCCAGCTGTATCATATGATTTTCAGCTGCTCATTTTAAACTAAACTTCAGAATAAATGTCTGCTGTATCAAATTTTAAGACGCAACGTTTCAGATTTTCTTCCAAATAAATTAAACTACAACAGCAAAACTTTTAATAATGTACCAGAGAACAGAAAGAGTAAAGTTTTGATTTTATGTGGTTTTCTTCTCACTGGAGAAACCCAGGCAATGAATATCAGTGTTTAAGCATTCACAAGTCTTCCCTCAACTTCAGGATAATCCCATAAGAAACTGAATCTCTTTGTGTCTCCATTTCTGCTCTGGGCATGCATTCAGCTGCCTGAGGCTGTAGTTACATGGGCAGCCAAGCTCTTCTAATGACTTGTGGCTGCCAAGAGAGGAAGCTTTGGATTTCTCTTGCTTTATCTCAATTGCTCTTACTGTCCCTCCTTTCTTTACTTGCTTACTTCTAAAATAGACTAACAAGGATTGTGAAACTGAATTTATCATTTTCCAATAATATCTGCTTGCAAGATAAATGGCTGTTCCTCCTTCCTCACATTTAAAGGAAATTGTTAGTCTCACAGTAGCTGCAAGCCAAGTTTCCACATACAAAGTACTAATGATGATACTGAGTCACGAGTTGAGTGTGGTTGTTTTGTCTTGGACCTTAGTGAGGATTACTCTAAATTATGTCTAGCAAAAATATTCAGGAATGTGTGGGCCACACATTTGCTGCTTCAAAATACCTGTTTTCAGAAAAATATAAAATAGATTTTTCATTGGGGGTATTTACATTCAAAATATCTTCATTAATCCAAGATTGAACCAATGCTTTTTACCTCCTCTACTTTAAGGTAGATCTAGTGAATCTATATCTAATATGATGCAGTCAATACTCTTCACCATTTAACTGTTGCATTACTTTGTCCTCACATTCTTATAATTAACATAAAACCCTGTGTGTCGACAAGACTGCAGTTCTCATTAGCACTTTTTACTTTCACTTTTAGATTAAAAATATATATTTCCTTTTCTTTTTGTTTTCTAACTTTCTGATATCTCTATGTATTCACCATATGTTCCTATCAGAGGAATGAGAAGAACCAATATGTAAATTTATGGATTTGATAAGCATACACTATTTTCTCTCTGAGGTTTTCCTACAATTTCTGTGAAGAAGTTAAGGCTTGTAAAATTTCAAGCAAGAGTCTACTTAGTGATCATAACTGTCAGTCATTTCAGGCAAATTGAAAACTGTAACTGTAACAATTTTATTGTTTTTTTAAAGAAGTCAGAGATCTGCATTTACAGGTAAGTGATTTAGGGGTGTTGGAGCATTTCTCGTAATTGAAAAATTTTGTTATTGATTTTACTCAAGCTATCTACAAGTTTAAAGTGGTCAAAAACTTGTGGATTAAAAAAAGTGTTCAAGGCCAGGTTGGCTTGGGCTCTAAACAACTTGGTGTACTGAAAGGTGTCCTTTTCCATGATATGGGGGTTGGAACTAGTTGATCTTTAAGATCCCTTTCAAACTCTACCATTTAATGATTCTATTACAAAGGCAGATTGACAGAAAGTGCAGGCTGAATTTAGAAGTTTAGAAAGCTTAGACTGTGGCAGAAAAGGATCCTGTTACCTTTTACTTTTTGTGGGATTTTGATCTACTATCTGATGGCAAAATACTTTAATACTGAGTTAAACCAAGTGTTAGGTGTCATCCTTATTCCTCTTCTTTGTTCTGGTCTACTTGGAATAAAATTCTTGCATAGCCATTGATTGAAGAATAAATTTATCTGTTAGAAAAAGTTTAAGACATTCATCTGCCCTGTACTTTTAACCCCTGGCATTGTTCCATCAGGTACTCAGACAAGAACAACGACCACTGTAACACCAGTGGCCAACCACAGATGACAACCCTGCTTCACAGTCACACAATTTTACTCCATAATAGCTACTGGCAGCTGGAGAATGAAGTCAAGTCTTCCCAGAAACTGAGGTAGATAAAATCTCAACATCATCCCCATGATCACTTGGCTATTCTAAATAACAGGTAGTGGAGTAAGGAACTGGATTAATACAATTAATGTTGAAGAAAGTGATTCCAGGAATTTGTGAGAAACTCAATATATTTATTCTTACTTTCTGCTGATAGCATTTTGTAAACTACTTGTTCTCTGCTTTGTGTTCTTTATTCTCAAGGTAATTAAATACAGCTGCTTATGAAATACATAAATATTATTTTTTCAGTTGTATGCCAAATTTAGACACCAAGTTGGGCCACAGTGTTTATCTGTTGGAGGGTAGGAGGGCACTGTAGAGTGATTTAGACAGGCTGGATCAATAGACCGAGACCAAGAATGTGGGGCTCAGTTCCAAGCCCTGCATATAGGTCACCACAACCCCAGGTAGCGCTACAGGCTGGGGCAAGAGTGGCTGGAAAGCTGCACAATGGGAAAGCACCTTGGTATGCTGGTCAATAGCACTTGAACATGAACCATCAGTGTGCCCAGACGGCCAAAAAGGTCAATGGCATCCTGGCCTGTATCAGCAACAGTGTGGCCAGCAGGGCTGGGGCAGTGATTTCCTTCTGTAACGTGGCACTGGTGAGGCTGCGTTTCAAGTGCTGTGTCCAGTTCTGGGCCCCTCACTACAAGGGCATTGAAGTACTGGAGCAAGTCCAGAGAAGAGCAAGTCCACAAAGATGGAGGAGTGACCTAGACCTGGTGAAGGATCTAGAAAGTAAATCAAGTGATTTGAAGAGTGGTTGAGAGAGTTGTAGGTGTTTAGCCTGGAGAAAAGATGGCACAGGGGAGAGCTTACTGTTCCCTATTCCTGTCTACCTAATAGGAGGTTGTAGCAAGGTGGGGTCAGCCTCTTCTCATGGGCAACTAGTGATAGAATGAGAGTAAAAAACCTCAAGTTGTGTGAGGTAAGGTTCAGGTTGTACATGAGGAAGAATTTCTTCAGAACAGACTGCCCAGAAAAGTGGGTTCACTGTCCCTGGAGGGACATGGCCCTTGGTGCTATGGTTTAGTAGACAGGGCATTTTTAGTCAAAAGCTGGACACCATGATCTTGAAGATATCTTCCAACCAATATATATATCTTCCAATTGAAGATATATGTCTTCAATTCTGTGATATATATATTGTAAGGAAGCAACTTCTTAAAATAATTGACTTTTTTTTTTTTTTTTACAGTTTTGAACAATGGAGGGATAGGAACTGTAATAGCATATGAACTATAAACATGATTCATGACTCATGTTGAGTAAACTTATCAAGAAATGTTGATGAGTGTCAAGTATTTCTTCTATAAACTCAGTGAATTAATTCTTTTCCAATACAATGATCATAGTTTAGGCAAACATTCCTCCACCCTCTAAAGCACTCTGACTTGAAGATATATCTTTTCTTATTTAATATTCATGTGAGATCATTCTTGGATAATGCATGCAAGACTGGATACTCCTTTTACAGTATTTAAACAACAGATTAAATTTCTTCAAACCAGAGAGCAATAAAATAAAACGAGAAAATTCAAATTATTACTCTTACAGCATGGTAACTTACAAGAGGAAATAACCTGAGGAAGAAAGCGAAAAACGTCATAGACATCACTTTCTCCTTTGTTTACAGTTACAGGAGAAGTAGTAGTTTGGGAAGAATAATGATTTTATGAATTATTCATGTTTGATAATGCCTAGAAGGTGCAGCAAGGTAAAGCACAAGAATTTTGCCTTATTTCAGTAATTTGTTACTAGTACATTAACAATTGATCTTTATGAAGACATCTGACAAACAAAAATATTAGGTTGGACAGGTGTTTGGCAAATCAAGAGCATTCACAGAAACCTTTAAGTCACAAAATTATAGCAGGAGGCAGTTACACAATAAGATAGACAATTTTATAAGAAATTATTTCACGGGAGTACAGAGATGGAGGAAGATGCAGCTTCTATTCAAATCTCTCTTCAAAGGGAGAAAGAAAATAAATGGCAGGAACAAAAAAGAGAAATAAAGAACATAGAAGCAATAGAGTGATAAGTGAGTCCCCAAATCAATAGCGACTGACACACCATTTTACTTCAAATTTTGATCAGAAGCATTTCATGATGACTGCTAGTTCTATCTAAATGGCTGACTCCAAATCTGTGCAATCCTAACCCTAATCTACGACTTCATGCCATTCCCTCAAGTTCTGTCCCTGGTCACCAGAGAGGAGAGATCAGTGCCTGTCCCACTGCTCACATTCCAATCTTAAGTCAGAGTCCATACCCTTCTTACTGGCTGACATGCAGACTCTGTTTCACAGAATTGTTGGTACAGAAGACACTCAGAAAAGATCTTGTCTGCAACAGGAATATAAAAATTCAGCATAACATGCATAACTGGAATTTCATTTCTGTGGAGACAAAGGGGTAAAGTGATAGCTGAAGGAAGATGAACATCTATAAAAAATGCATAAACAGAAAGAAAAAGGCCTAAAGTAGATGCAAACGAAAAAAAAAAAAAGAAAAAAAAAAAAGAAAAAGGTTATTGAGAAGAATAGAACAAGTAGATAAAATACATTTTTCTGCAGATAAAATGGTTTAATTAGATCATTCAAAGCAATAGGAATGCATTTTGATAACTGGAACTGGTACTTTCTTTATAGTATAGTCTTGTATCTTTTTGAATTTTTTTATATGTCCTGACACCGTGTAGAATTTGTCCTCTCTTCATTCTTCCAAATCCCATGTATGTTTGAAATCCTTAGTCTTATCATCCACATACCATATTGAAATATGGATAAATGTGATTTTACTTAAGCTTCAAACCTAACACTCAGCAGTATGTTGCTCAGCAGTTACTGGCTCATTGGCTCTAAGATATATTTGTTTGAAAATTAAAGTCTGTGAGGAAAGCAAACTTGAACTGTTTGACATTGGTCAATAGGCTGCAATTGTGTGAGTATGCTGGCAGTCACCCACAAAATTAGTCACGATATCCTGTTGACCCAGTTTGAATCCTGTGTTGAGATTATACATACTCCATTATTTGGTTTCAGTTTGGTTTGGGGAATATCATTTCCAATTTATGCAAGTTTTAATTCTGTTTTCACAGCTGTTGACTAGCTGTCTTCCTACTGCTTTTATCTTGAGGATTTTATCATCTTCTAGTCCCTTTTGATGCTTTTATTTGGCATTAGGAATAGGTTTACATTTCTTTGCCAATACTATGTTTTAAGCCTCCTATGAAATCCTCTCATAGGCCTTCTGAGAACATAGCAGTGAGGCTAGTGAGAAATTTTAGGACCACATCAATCCTCCTTCTAATATAATAAGGTTGAGGGTTTTTCCTGTGTTCTTTAGCATCTATTTTATTCAGGGATTTTTTTGTATTTTTTTTTCTTTACCAGTCTAAGCACCTTTCAGTTAGTCTGGGTGTAATTCAACTTCAATTTAAGACAGCCACAGTGTCTAATATCCCATGAGACAATGTGTGAAGAAAGGGCATATTCTGTCCTTCAGCTTCCTCGGTATCTGTTTAAAATCCACTGTCAATTTAGCCCTGGAAGGTATAAAGGAGAATCTGATAATTTTTATGATAGGCACAGCTTAATCATTTCACATGTCTACTCCTTTCTATATTCATGCAGTCAAGTGATTCCACAGCAGTCCAAGCAGAATATCCAAGAACTCCAGCAGATTTGCATTTATTCTCCTCTTCAGAGCTGGTATCTGTAAGTAATTTATACCAACTGTTTATAAGCTACATTGTCAAGAGCAAGACTAACTATTCCAAACTGCTTAGTCTTAAAAAAAACCCAATTGGGAAGGAAAAAACTCCACAATTCTTTCTATAAGTAATAAAACTGCTGCCTTTTTCCTACAGATTTCTGACATATTTCCCTCTAATATTGTAGGGATGTTATTTTTTTAAAAAAATCATTGTATAAAATATTTATGTATAAATTCTCACTATTGAAATAATATTCTTCTATTTGTTAGTCAAGAAATTCAAACAATTCCTGTGGTGGAAAGATTTAATTTAATTCTACTTGGTGTGCATATCATTAAATTCAATAAATATTTTATAATATGAACTGAATTAAAATTTTTCTGAAAGTTTTATATGCCTACTTCCAAGTCAGTTAACTTACAGTGGTACTGCAGCACTAGAAAAGAGGAAAAAAAAACAGCAGTAAGGGATTTTTGCTGCCTAAAAATACCTCAATGTCACCACATAAAATAATGAAGTGATTCAATGAGGCAATTGTTTTACTATCACAGTCAAACCATAGCTGATGCAACACTCACTTTTTTCTTGTAGCAGCTATTTATATAAAATTCAGGATAAAAAAGTGAAGGCTAAGCATAAATTTCAATGGACTAAGCATGTGCTTAACTGCTTTTCTAAATCAGTGCTTACTTAAAAGCATATTTAGAAATAAGCTGGAGACATCCTTGCCTGTTTCTGAATTAGGGCTTTGATTAATAGATTTGCTTACATGTAACTGAAACTTGTACTACAATTTTGTTATTACGTAAGCATAGTTTTCCAGGAAATAAAATTTCAACCAGTTCCAAGAAGCAAAACCAGCTTCATTACACAGAAAGAACCACTAGTTTACATAATTAGAGTGTGGAGTAGGTGTTTTCCCTTCATTAACCCAATCTGTAAATCAAATGTGCAACAGGCACTCCAGATTTTTTAACAGTTGAGGGTGAAGTATATAAAATTTTAAAAGTTTTGTTAATTATTCTAGCAGCATGTCATAAAATAAACTGTTGGAACACAACATTTCTGTCCTCACGATCATATTCTACATCACCACATTTCTGTTCTTCTGCATTTTCATGACCAAAGTTCCTGACCTTTTTGTCTTGAGGATTAATTTCAGATATGTTAAAATCTGGTCTGGAATTTGCTGGAATTGAGATAGTACATGGAACCATTGGGACGGAGAATTACTTATATTTCAATTGTGTTTCTCATTGGGATATCTGTGATGGCACATTTTCCTGTGCCAACAACAATGAAAAAGAGCTAGAATATTTACCAGCAGAGAATTAACTGAAATAATAAAAATTATCAAAACCTTAATTACAGCAATCACTTGTTAGTACATTATTTTTCAATTTGACTATAACTGAATATTTAAATAACAAGTGTGAATGTGTGTGTGTGTCAGTGTATAAAAGGTGTTTATACCACATTTGTTTGACACAGAAGAGCATTACTCTTACAAATATAGATGTTATTTATATGACACCAATTTTATTTCTGACTCTTGTCAGGAGATATCATATGACCAGTGTTGTTATTTCTTGGATCAATTTTCAGCAAATGTGACCACTTTCAAATTTATTTCTCAAAATGTCTTTGGGTGTGCATGAGTATTTTTTCTCAAGTGTTATTTATAAATAAGTATTTTATATAAAGGCTCTTTTTAAAAAAAATTGACATACCTAGAATATTAGGGGAAAATATATCAGAAATACATAGGAAAAATGCAGTAGTTTTGTTATATATAGAAAGAATCATGGAGTTTGTGCCTACCTCATGTTGCTGATATTGTCAAGCAAAGATCTCCAACCAAACAAATAAATAAATGAATAGAATTATTATAAAACACAGAGTTTTACAGCTTTATATGTAAGCGTTGAGAAAATAATGGAAACAACATTTTCATAACTTCATAAATAGATACACTCATACAATTTTGTAAACGTTCACTGTTTCACTTATGCAACCAGTGACAGACTGTTATTTTTGTGACATTTGGCTAAATAATTAAATGACAGTGTGAGTCTTATGATAGTAGACTAAGTAAAAAAAAAAAATGTACTCTCGCTATATGTCAGACAATTATTAGAGAAAAACTCTCTACTTTTGCTAAATAACAAGGTGAATTAGCAGTAATCTGTGAATTACATATTATCAAGACTACTGCTAAATCACCCTGTTTGTTAACAGCCCATAATAATAAAATCAGTGAGGAAATCTGTGAAAAATTCACAGAAAAAAAATTTGAAAAGCTCTAAATACCTGCATCTTTGTATATAAATTATTCACTAAATCTAATTTCAGGAAAGATTAATGGCTAATATTTAAAATTATGTCTGAAGTTTTATATTTCAATTTTCAGCAAGCCTTGAGAAGTTAGAAAACAAGACCTCATCTCTAAAAATATGAAATGCCAAAAATCACAGAGGCCAGCTGAAAAGCCCATACATGAATTAATATGAAGTTAAATAAACAAATAGAAGTTGTTTGACAAGCAGGAAAAATACCAGTTAAGCCTCCTTTGTTGTTCATTTGTGTCCTTATGCCCCATTCTACACTTTTTGACAACCCTCACAAGGTGATAGCCATCCTAATGTTGAGTCAATAGCATGGACATTACACATGATTTATAGGAAAGCAACAAGTCAAAATGGATTGAATGATGTCTGACATCTACTATTCTTTCACAGCAGATACAGATTTTCATAAAAACTTCCATCATTTTTTCAAATATAGCTGAAATTGGCCAATGGCTGAAATTGCTTTCAAGAAGAAATGGAAGGAAATAGTATGGAAGACACATGGACGGAATCCTTAAACTTGTAAAAAGTTCTGAGACTACTGAAGTTAATGAAAGATATAGGAAGATCTTGGTAAACACTTCTGTCTTTTTCTTCAATGAACGGCTCCTTTGTTTAAAAAATCATACTTTATGGAGAGATAAAACCAAGTGGAAGGTCACAGTAATGTGACGGCATTGTACCTGTCCATCACTTATTTTCCTCAAGCCACAGATGACAAATTTCAGTGTGCTAATATTTGATAAATTTTTCTAATAGGAGAAAGTATGACCAATGCTAGAAATAGAAAACTGTTGAGATTATTACTGCGTCATGAAATGGTTTGAGTACCTTAACACATGAATTTGTAAAAGCTTACAAGAGCATTTATCGTTTCTGATAGCATCTCAACACTTCCCAAGGCATTTTTATACAAAAAAACCAAAAAAACAAAAAAACCAAAAAAAACCACAAACCCAAACCAAACACCTATTTCAAAGTTTCTTTGACTGCATTGTTCAGATGCAATGATTTAGATTCTATCAATCAGCCTTGCTTCTCCTGAAGGGCACCTTCTCAGCAAGTGCAGGATAACCTAACTTACTGCCAGCCATGAACTTATTGTAACACAGGAAAGTTACTTCTCTGATATGTTTACACCTCTTTTTTTTTTTGTTTTTTTTTCCAAACTGTGAGTCTGCTACACCCTTGTTTCTCAAGTCTAGTCTTACCAACATACAAAGTCAATATCATCCTACTCACCAGCTCAGAATTCCTGTTTGTCACTCTTTTATAGTATGGCAAGGTTAGGAGATCCCTTTATTTCCTCTTGAAATTCTTTTTAAGCCCTTGCTGTAAATGGTATATTGTGCTATGCAAAAGGCAGGCTCCAGAGGAAAGATAAAACTTCTCCATTTGGACTTCTAACAAAAAGCAGGAGGAAACATTCTCAAAAAAGAAATGTAATCATGAGACAAATCAGTACCAGCTGTAATGAACACCCGAGACTCTTAAATCCTATAGGATGAAAATAACATTTTGCTTCCTCCCTAACAATTTGAGAACGGGGCTTTTGAGTGGGGATATTATCTAACTTTAATTTGATTACACCTGCAGCATACCAATTAACTGAGCAGTAACTCAAAGCTATATCATGTTATCTTTCAGTTCTTTTCTAGATTTACTAACAGTAGATTATTGAAGGATTATTTTAATTCTTTTTGGTGTGTGAACACAACAGTCAATTATGAAGCAAGTGTATTAGTTTACTATTTGGGATTTAGGTACTTATTTTCATTGCAAGAAAAACAGTAATCCTTTTTAATGTAGCGCTGTATTTTTATTTTGTTCATTGTCATAGTCATTGCCTAATGATCCAGGACATTTTGCTTCTTTTTATCTGTTTTTGCTAGTTCTGTCACTGATCCTAAAAGACAATGCGAAAAATTAGGTGCAACTGGTAAATATACAGTTATAAACTGATTTCTTTTTGTTCTGCCTCACTCTTTCAGCTTGAATGGAGTTACTGCCAATCTGTGAAGTAGTGTGAAAAACAGAATTAAGCCTTATCCTTTGATTTTTCTTAAGCTTTGTTGTTAGCCTCCATACTTTTTCCAGCACTAGATTAGGGATAGAGGAATAGGCAAACTGAACAGCTAAAGAAAAATTCTTAAACTTCTTAACCCTTCTGCAACTAGTGATAGCATGCAAAACATGAAAATTGCCATAGTTTCTTCTTCCATGTGTTGTAGTTTAACAAGTTTTCATTTGAATCTCTAGAGTAAGAAAGAAGCATAATAGAAATTGTGCATAATCTGAAGACAAGACTTGGAGCCGAGAATTTATGGAATTAATCACGGATCGGATGCCCTCTAGGGTTTGCCCTCTTTGCTAAATGGAAAAAGATAGTAAATTAAGTTACTTATCACTTGCTCATCATATGTAGTTGCTGGAGCATTTATGAAGCAGCTTAAAAGCTTTGCAGTCTATTCAAGTCCAAGGAATGGAGCTTGACAAGAGAAGAGCAAATAATGTCTGGGTTTGCAGTCTTCCTGCTGGTTCTCCATTTTGCTGTTTGAATTGTGTCCAGCCTTTAACTTTTTCAAGTGGATTTTTGTTAAAGGAAGATCAATGAGGGAAGGGAGGTCAGTCAGATAGGAGAGAAGAGAAAATGAAAGGAAGAAAAGAGTGGAGAATGGCATCAGTGGGAGTGAGACTGAAGCAATGACTCCAGACAGAGTGGTGTGAGCTGGAACAAATAGCTAAGCGATAACAAGAGTGCTCAGTCTCAAAATTATACATAACATGGATAGAGTCAATGAACAAAGGTTCCTAGGTCAGCAGTAAGCACCAGGAAGCTGAATTACATTTCCAATATTAAGGTTTTTTTATCTGAGACTCTCTGATCAGCATGGAAGGGTAGCAGAAAGGGAAAAGTAAGATGTGACTGCATGAAAACTGCCTTTAAGAGTTATTCTCAGGTCTCACTGAGAATATCCTGTTAGAATAGGTATTTACCTTAAAAACAGCTATACCTTAGGGTTTTTTTTTTTTTTTTTTAATTGTATATACATTTTACCAGGTTTGGAGAGAAGGAAAAGCAAGGCAGAAAAATATCTAATACCTGAATCCAGGATTAGGAGCAAAGGATTTATGAATTAAATTCCAGTTCTCTTGCATTGTATGACCATTCTTAGAGATTAATCCTTTGCTAAAAAGAAAATTGAAGTAACAGACTGTAAGACCAGGTCTGAAAATGTCGCCTGGATTCCAACATCTTTATCTTAATTAAGGCAGATACCGCTGAATCTGTTAATCTTTGTATGGCCATTATGAATCCTTTTTTGTAATTCCTTGGGCCTAGCAATGGTTATGTCCTAGAAATTGTAGGGAATTCTTTTCCCCTCTTTCTTTAGATGCCTTCGAGAAGAAATATCGTATTACTTCTATTGACAGATATCCCTCAAAGGCTCAGATCTACATGTCCACACTGAAATGTAAACACTCTCCTTGGATTTTTATAAATTATTATCATTTATTATATATTATTAATGCAGAGACAGTTTTAAAAAAATATGTTTGAAGAGACAATACTATGTGTTTATGTTCTAAGCCATACTAGAAAAGAAGAAATACTTTCAACATGTAAGTAGCTTTGTTACCTCTGTAAGAAAATGAAACCTGAAAATATAAAATAATTTTTTTTTTAATTTCAAACAAACAAAATTCTTGCTGCTGTGTCATGTTTCTCAACTTACTTTCATGTAATACCTTGAATAATCTCACTTTCAAACCATTTCTGATTTACGGTTCCTTGACCACTTCAGGTAAAATTGATTGTTCACTTATACTTTGCCTTTAATAAGTGACAGCATTACTTTGAAGATTGTAAACAGGTTTTGCTTAAGATCAAATTCTTTAGACATATAAGATCTATTAGTTATTTCTGTTTAACTGATATTAGATGCTTTTCTGTTACTCCTATGTATCTTATTTAGTGATCCTAAGTAGCACAAAACTCAATATAGAGAGTAAAATACATAGTTCAGTTCGTTTTATTTAAAAATTAATCAATGTAATTTGTACCTTTAAATTTTTAATAATTTAATATTGGACAGATCAAACAAATTCCTTAGCAAAGGATTTAGTTCAATTTTTGATTTTGCTACAGTTCATCTGTACAGTTATAACTTTTTTCACACTTTGACCTCATTAAGACACGAAGCAGATTTACTTTTAAATATTCCAAAAATAATTACCAATTTAAAATTCTATTCTAGAAACAGTTTTAAAATCATGGTTCCTTTGAGCTTATTGATAAAAGAACTAATGAAAAAACAATGAACAAAATGTAGGAGATATGTTTACAAATCAGTGTGCAAAAAGAGCATAAGACACAAACAATGGACACGTGTTTCACAAGTCAGCAACGTACCCAGTCTACTTCTACACAAGCTCTAAATGAGACAGCAGAAGCAGTTTCAGACCAATTTATTCTACTGACAGTGCACTGAGCATTACAGATAAACAAAAACAAAAACAAAAAAACCCCAAAAAACAAACAAACAAACCAAAAAAAACAGAAAGAAAAGATTACTGCAAAATACCAGTGAAATTGCCATTGACAGTGCTGAGAAGTTTGTAATTGCTAATTTTGTTTTTGTATATTTTCTTTAAAATATTAATTACTCACAGGATTTCAGCAATTTTTTTTAGCACAGTGTAAGTATTATACTTTGCTGCTTAATGAGAAAGTGAAAATAATCTAACAGTGAAAAATATGACATATTGCAAGCATTTTCATGACCATATCTGCTCATATTTCTATTTATTCACTATATACAAAAATTCTCCCGAATAGTAACATTTATTCCATAGGCATTTAAAAACACAATGAAAAAGCAAGTTAAGAAGTTGAGCATTCAATTTATAATTCATTCTTCTATTAAATAGAATAGACACATTTAACACTTCACCTAAGTAATGTATTTTAAAAGAAACTGAAAGTATATGTAAAATAATGCAAGATTAGAAATAAAAAACTTAATCCCATAGTGTATCTGCATATTAATCATCACAGAATTAGGACCAATTGTATAGCTTTTCTCTCTAATTTTATTTTATATATTTATGCTTATATATATCTTTATATATTTATATCTATATCACTTTTGTAACAAATTCCTTAACATGTAATGTATGTTTTAACATTTGGTCTGCTAAGAATTGTTTTTGCAACTTGCATCCTGCTTTGAAACTGATCCCTAAGGCCAATAAGCCCATGTCTTGAAAGAGCACTATACAGATTAACATCTGTTGGCTAGACAATAGGCTGTCTGATTCCTTCCATGGCTTATTTTGTGAATACCCTATAAGGATTACTTAATAATTCTGTTTAGATTCTCCAGATCATTACAAGAGGTAAAATTAATATTGCACTGCTCTTATGAACAGCATTGGACTCATTTACATACCATCACAATCATGTTGGTAGAGCAGAGACATCACTTAGAAGGTAGATTGGTTAAGGGGGAAAAAAAGAAAGAAAAATCTGATTTTAAGTCAAATTCTCTTGGGAAAACACGAAAATATACAGCTAAAAATATATTTTGAGGCTATATATTGATTTGAGGGCATCTGCTACATCCCAGGGAGAAGGTTAAATACCAGACTGCAAACAAGAATAGCCAGCATGCAGGGGATGTCATAAATATAAAATCAATAAGAAACCCTAAGGTTTCCATAAGGAGACACATCTGTTCATTTCATATCCAGAGTCTGGAAACCTATCCTGGTATAAATCCTTTTAAAAGTCAAAGCCTTTTATTTTAAAATAATGCTGTGATATGATGTCATCTACTAGAAATTCATGTCACTTCTCCCCTGAAGAATGCTCTAACAAATGATAGGCCATTTTTCTCTAGAAACCTTCTTTACCTGGCAGACTGAGATTTTCAACTATACAAAGGAGAATTCAAGATCCATTAGAAACAACCTGCGTATGACTCTGTAACCTTGTGGGGTGGGGACTCATCAGGGAAATAGACAATTATGGGTTTCTTGACAAGTCTGCTCATCTTTATTCCCCAGAATCCTGATTACTAAAAAGCATCAAAGAGCCTCTTGAAGGAAAGATAGAATTTATGGACACTATAAAAGCTGAATTATGGAATGATGTACATTCTAGGGCTTCTGGCTTCCCATCAATTTCTTCTTTTACCTCTGTCTGTATATTCCTATGAATCACATAATATTCCCTGTAGAAGCAGAGGAAGAAGAAGGGAGTGCTTCCCCTGCTAACCTTAAGCCACAGTACTCACTAAAAGTAAAACAAAAACACCTTCAGGAATGTGTGAATTTTAACCCCCTAACCTGAGATTATTGAACCTGAGTGTAAAAATGCTATAAATCTTAGACATGTTTCTAGTTCATTGTGAGCTCTATTGTCAATGTCAGTCAATTTTTCTTAGGAAATGCATATTAAATTTCCTTTGGAGACTTTGCTTCTTGGCTACTTTTAGGCATGTGACAGCTGCTGAGCCCCGTAGACTGCAGCAGTTCTGTTGCATTTCAGTGAGAAAGTCACATTAGGCACTGGGGAAATTTCAGTCAAAAGGAGAGATACCTGTGAGGTTTAAACATCTGCAAGATTAGACTTTTTATGGTCATTTATAGCTTCAGTCTGTAAAATCTGTCTATACCCTTCATTTGATATATGTCTTTGTGTCCTTGGGATACACAGACCTAACAATTTACAATTCACTGAAGTAGGGCAAAGAAAAAAGACAACAAAACACAATAAAAAAAAAGCCTTTGAGGTAGAAATGAAAACAAAATAAAAATATTATCCGTTTTTTTTCAAAGCAAAGCAATATGTTATCTTTATTCCCAGCTTACTACAAAGTTATTTTGTTTGCCTAAATTGCTCAATCATTTTTTTAGAACAAGCCAGAATTTAGCCTGTTTCTTCTACCTAAGACAAGCAGTCAATTTTAATTAACTCAGTGTGCAAGAGTCTTTGGCATTTGTAGAAACTGGGCATAGAGCCAATCCCCAAAACACCTCTGATCAGTTTGTCTGGAAAGAAGTAAAGAAAAAGATGTTTGCTTAGAGAGCTTGGAATTATAGTCTGAAATCTCAACAGCTGGAAATAAAATTAATTATAAAATCCTGCCTTCTTTACCTATCAGTGTGACACTCTTAACTTCCCTGAAACTGCTCAAGTGAGTAAAGCCAAGGCAGTCTGCTCTGCATATATTGTTCACTATATGGAAATATATATACCAGTTTGGTATTCATGTTTCTGTTGAGTTCAGTACAACTGGATTATTTAATACAATAATAATAATAATAATAATAACATCACTATGTTATTTAAATTAACATGTCTGTGTGTGTGCTCAAGCAATTTAAAAGATTCAGTAGAATCAGTTTTGGGGGGACAGTTAAAACGTCATCAAATATTTTCTTCAATACATTTTGGACTAGCTCCATGGGACATCATTTTGTTGATAGGAGATGTACATCAAATTTTTAAAGCACCAAGGTTTTTTGTTCTTTTGTTCAATCTGAAATGCAGAATCACTTTTATGTGCAACCTTTCCTCTACTCCTCTTGCAAAGCACCATGTGTATGAATGTTAAAGCAGCAGGTGTGAGAATCTAGATAATTTATTTTACAATTGACTAAACCTAGAAATAACAAAGTAACCTTTTAAGATTTGCAGTGAGACTTTCTCAAGAAAAAAGTGTACTTTATCTAACTAATCAAAGTCAGTGAATTTTTTAATCTAAGAAAATAGAAGTTTGTTTTTCTCCTTGAAAGACAGAAATCAGATGAAAATATTCTGTGTACATAACATTCCTTGCATTATTCAAATTATTATTAGACAACAAAATATTTACAGTGTTGAAATTTAAAGCAAAGATTAAAATTGCCCCTTGACACTATCAAATACAAACTTTTACTGGATTTTTAGAGCATTAAAAGACGTTTTAAAAAGAAAAAATCCACCACTATGAAATATCTAAACAAAATAAACTTTAGACATTATTTTTGCTACTCAGTGTCAAAACTTCTTCATTAGATGTTTAAACATTTTTCTTGATTTCACAACATTGCTTTTGATAAAGATAATTTTTATCAAGGTATAAATGGAAAGAATGTGAAATGGAGAACTATTAACATTTCATGTGAATGCATCACATGAAGACCCTCAAAACCTATAACACTAATAGTTGTCTTCTGGTTAGAGGGTTCAGAGCAAGAGTCTATTGCAAAGTTGAACCCTCCATTCATGGCAGGAAATTTGCACAGAAACTTCAAAATCCAGTTTTTGGCACTTCTGTCTGTGTACACAAGAAATTAGAGAATTTTCCCATACTGTTTTAACATCTTTACTTTAAAATGAATCTGCATTGAGAAATGAGATTTGGGAAACGTTATGTATAAACTTTCTTGATCTCCAGATGGGAAAATAAATGGAAGCCTAGCTTTTTTTCTAGCTTTTCTCTCTGACAAAGGCCTTCTGCTCTGAAAGAAACAGGCTTTTGTGATCTTTATGATCCACTTTGCTATGGGCTTACCTGAGATTCATGTTCAAGGTAGTGGTATAAGCTTCATTACTGAAAGCTACCTAGTAGGACTTCTATTCAGTCTGCATTATCCTGAAACCAAAATGCCACCAAACCACTCTTTTTCCATAAATTCCATAAACGAAAAATTCTTTTAGTCTGTGTCTAGTGAGAGAAGGAAAATATACAGTCTGTTTCAAAATTGTTATTTAAAAAAACTTTATTAGAAAACTGTATTTCTATGTCTCTTGTTGCTTTGTCCTGAGTGACTTAAAACTTGAAGGAAATATTCAGTTTTGAAATGTAAAAGGGTACCAGTGGCAGTCTTTTGACAGGTGGAGTAGATGATTAAGGTCACAGAATATTACAAGAATTGCCAGCAAGTTATTTTGGCGCTGTCTGGCACTTATCTCACACATCTTAACCAGAGCACTGTCAGCATGAACACAGGAATGTCTGTATGTTCATGGAGACTTTTTCCTCCGGTTTCTAGAATATCTTTTCCTATTTCAGCAACATGAGACACTAAAAGTTCTTCAGAGTAAAGTGTCTTGCAGCATGTATATTTTTATCATTCGCCACCAGATGATGAATTAGACATAAAGTGGGCTCACAGATCCATACAGAGATTTATATCAGGAGATCCGATGTAATTCGCAAATATAGCAGCAGAGACTAAAAGAACTCCAGCATCAATTAATGTTTTCAGACCACCTGCCAAAATCTACCCAATAAAATTTAAGTTGCGCTGTTCATTTGTTATCTCCCATTGCTTCTCACATGTTCCTAAGCTATATTTCCCACTTGACAGGAAAAGATGCGTGATATTCAGCTCAGGGTGCAATAGGTCTGTATCATGTATGCCTTCAAATTAAAAAATCAACAGGATTTTTTAAGAGATTAAAAGCAGAAGATAAAGCAAGAGAAATGCATCAATCATTCTAAACTGTGCTTATTTGTCTTTTAGGTGCCTGTCTCCATGAAAGAATTTTGGAATATAGTCAGCTGCATCTTCAGTATAGACTTTGTTGCCCTTTCCATGCTCACCACAATTATTTGCATCATCTGCTATTGCTAAATATTTTGCTAGCCCAATTATTTGCTGTCACAGACAACCATCAATTAAAATGGAAAGTATAGCTACTTTTGACAGATGCTTCTCAAGTACAGTAATTTCACGATTGTAAGCCGCACTGAGTATAAGCCGCACTTCCAGGTGCCAACAACTTTTCATTCTTTGTCCATATATAAGCCGCACCTGATTATAAGCCGCACCTTAAAATACAGAGTGTGATAAAAGGTATCTATTCTATCACCATCTGTTGAGGGTGGGAGCAGTGATCCTTATCTCCACGGCAGATATTCTGC
>PYHW01010552.1:410742-420929 GCA_013186435.1 Turdus rufiventris
AGCCACACCTGATTATAAGCTGCACTTTGGGTTCAGACCAAAATTTTAGTCAAAATGGTGCGGCTTATAATCATGAAATTACTGTAACTTTTTTTAAGTCAATCAAGGACAACAGTGTGATAGGAAAGTAAGTACATTTGCCAAACTGAAGTGATGAGTTACTCTGCATAGGTTGGGACATGATTGTCTGCATCCATTTTTCTTTTGTTTTAAAATCAGTTTTATGACATTTAATAGCTCAGAGTAACATCAGAATATAATCTGTGATGTGGTTAAAAGTGAGGTGCTGTGGAACACAACACTCTCTATTAATCTTTGCAAGACTTTAGAGTGGTTTCCACAGAATCTGTATTAAGTTTTTATAGATCTCTTTTTGCTGTTTTTAACTCCATTAAATTCTGTGCAGCTGTTCAAAAACATTCTTATTTTTCTTCTTATCCTCAGCCTTTTCCTCTGACAGCTTTGTTGAATTTAAACTTCACAAAACTCTCTACTCCTGAAAAGAGTCTTCTTGAAAGAGAAAAACAAAATATCCAGGGGCATGTTTTTCATGAGATGTGACAATCCAGCCTCAAAAGAAACATGTTTAGGAAGGAGGAGAATACAGTGATAAAGATGGGGCATTAACTTTAATAATTTATTTGAGCAATGTTGTACTTTATAGACGTAAAGCACATAAAGACCATCTACAAGAGCTGATAAGCAAAGTAGAAATCCATAAGTGGTAAATTATTGAATTTCATGCTTCTATGGCTCAGTAAGCAATCATCCAAATGTCCTTGTACTACTCCTAAAGGTGACCATGGACAGTGACTCCTTATATGTGTTATAATTGATAAATAAAGTTCTTAGTGAGAAAAAAGCAGGACATTGGACTCTACACTTTTCACCTTAAGTTTCAGAGAGAAATTAATTTGGAACTGTACTGAGTAGCCACAGAAATAGGACTCTTTATTTAATTGTCTGATCTAAATCCAGCCATCTGATGCATACTGGAATAAGTTACTGAAACCTGAAATTCTTTTCACAAGCTGAGATGACAAAACTGCTGTTTTGTTTCTCAATGAGATTTATATTCACTATGAAACAATGACGTGGAGGGGAAAAAAGGGCTTTCACCCTTTATTTCTTATGACAAGGACAAATTCCCTTGATTATGAGGAAAAGAAATGCAAAGGGAAGGAGGAAAATGTACTTTTGCCAAAAAAATGTACTCTATTTTTTTCATTAATTAAAATATTCTTCTTTGATTTTAAGAGCAAGCTTGGGCAAACTCATGTTAAAAAGCAGAATTTTTTC
Organism: Turdus rufiventris; assembly: GCA_013186435.1. Classification (NCBI taxonomy): domain Eukaryota; kingdom Metazoa; phylum Chordata; class Aves; order Passeriformes; family Turdidae; genus Turdus; species Turdus rufiventris. Next base: position 412,042 of record PYHW01010552.1, read on the forward strand.
ATGTATTCCAAATTCTCTTAAGATGTAGCCTACCATCTCATTTACACAGATCCTAAGGACACCTCCAACCAACTCAAAGTAATTGAAGTGCATGATCTGACACACACACACCAGCTATCTGCAAGGACGAAACATAAAAGTCTACTTGCACCTAAGAGATTACATATCTATCTATCTATCTATCTATCTATCTATCTATCTATCTATCTATCTATCTTTCTATCTATCTATGTTTTTGGACAACAAAAATGTCATTTTAATGCAAAAGGAAGCAGGTCATTATAGTATTCAATAAGGTGACATTAATTATCAAGCCTACATCTGATGATGATACATATGATAAGGATCATTGGTCGCAGTAGACTATGATCGATCAGGAGCATTTATTCTGAATTACCTGAGCTTTCCTCCTACTGTGTTTAATAGCTGGGATAGAAAACTTCTATGCCGATGAATTTGTCTCATCTTATGATGTTGACCCCACACTCTTCAGATATTTGCAATGCTAATAAAACTAGACTTTCTATGCCCTCTTTCAGAGGTAAAATTAATGATTCTAATAATTTTAAATACTTTGTTCACAAATCTCTAGGTTTCACTTAATTCTTTTATTACTATAGTTATTAGGAAAAAAATCAGAATTTTTACCCTTATTATAATTTACTTTTTTCCCCCACCTCCAAATTGCTCTCATCTCCTAACCCTTGGGTTTCAAAGACATATAAGAACACAAGTAAGCTCCTTTGCTTCCAATTCTCTTTTAAGACTTAATATATTGCATATAGGTTTCCAGTTGCCTATCAAAAATCAAGCTAGCAAGCTTCCAAGTGCGTCATTATTTTTCCACAAAGTTTAAAAACTGTGCACTTTTTCAACTGCTGTATAAGAAACTACTCTATCAATATTCTACCAGTTAGACGTGCATGTTCAACAGTAAGTACTATTAAAATATATTAGAAGTATTAACCTGAAAGTAATTTCTTAAGCACTATCAGAATGTAAATTTCTCATAATGGGAATTAAAGTGGGCTTTCTTGGCTTACTTATATGGAACAATTAGCAAAAAGAAATAACTTCATTCTTCAACACTTCTTGTTAGCCATCCTCTGACCAACAGTGTATTTCACCTGACAAGAGTATGAACTCTTGTGTCCTGAAAAACATTTCCAAACACAGAGTTGGTGCTGAGTTCTTTAATTTTTTTGTGTATAAGGATTTAATTCCATTTTGAATATCTCTATCCTTTCAGCACTAAGGGAATCTGACGTCCCTTCCCACTGTTGTGTTATTTCAGCCAACCCACTCCCTCTCTGACCCCAGATCAGTGTGTTTTACTAGCAATTAAGTAGATGAGTGCCAAAGGAGACCCAAAAGAAACTAACGTGGGTAGCAATCTTTGTTTATGGTCATATCAGATACTACCATGCAAGTGATGTCTTAAGACAGCACAGTGTTTTTAGAATTAATACTACATCATCTACATGAGTAAGGTCTTGAGAGACAGAAATTTACAATTTACCTTGTTCAAACATTTAAAGTCTTGAAAATAAAGATTATGTCAACTGAGTAATCTCCATTTATTTGTATTCTTTTAAGCAAAATTTCTTGCAGACATCATAATTCAGTCCACCACTCCATAAAACTCTTTTTTCATAAGATAATTTGCCAAATTCTACAGAAAATTTCCTGTTAAATCCAAAAGTGAGATGAGAGATGGTAGAGTATTTAGACTCAAAAAAATGGAAATTTATAAATGTAAACTATATAACGTGAAATTCCTGTGGTAGCTAACAGGAAAAGAACCTCTTTCTATCTGAGAATGTGTATTTCTTTTTTGTCACTGTTTATGCATTTTGCTTACTAGGCCTTCTCCATTCTTCTTGCTTCTCATTTTTACATACCGATATGGATCCTATCTCCTATCTATTGGATGATTCTAATCCATTTTATTATTGCACTAAAATAAATTATAATGTAATTATAAATAGTTATTACTTTTATAGCTCATAGTAATATAAAATAACAGAATAAAATGTGTTGAGGGTGACCATGCCTTTTTTGTTTGGTTTTGGTTTTGTTTTTGGTTTGGTTTTGTTGTTGGTGGGTTTTTTGTTCTTGGTGCATACCTCTCTTAATAAATCTTCAATGATTTATAATTCTTCTTATTATTAATATTTTCAGTCACAAATTCTATCAAGAAAGTACACTTTATGTTTTTGATAATGTCTTCAAAACTTCAAAATGTCAAAAGGGAAGTTTATTTCAGTATAACTTAGTTTCCTCATTCATACTATTCTGTCATATTTTCTTTTTGAAGGAAAAAAAGCTTTTCCATGAAAAAGCCAACTGACTTTATTATGGAAAATAAAGTATACGGTAGCTGAGTCATCCTGTTCTTTGTATTTATCATCAAAAAGGAAGGAAAGGTTAAGGCTAGAGAGGAACTGACTCTGAAACTCTGAAACAATACTAAGATGCAATGAAAGAACCAACAAAGCAAAACACATGATGTGTCTAATTAATTGTTTCCAATTGAACCCCAAGTCATCTGGCACTTTCACTAAGACTTCTCTAGGATTTTGGGTTTTTTCCATTTGAAAATTCCACCTAGAATATGTGAGGGTTTTTAACATTTTCCTGAACTTTCTGGATATTGGTTTGCTGAAACAAAAACACAAGTAAGCAGCTGATTTTGTCATGTATCCAGGAAATCCTGAACCTGTACAACATTCCTTCAACAAGGATGTGTATAAATATTGGAAACACACAGCACTTAATACAGTGACTAGACAAGTCCTTTGCACAGAAGATATACAGACTGCTCTCCTAATCAGAAGTGCAGCTGCAGAAATGTGCGCATATATGTACATGAAACTACATAAAAGAAAACTGAAGGCAGTCAAAATTAGGCTTTGACAAGATTGTGATGCCTGTGAGAGGCTACCTGGAACAGAGGCTAGACAATGGTGAAGGAATAGAGTGGGTATTTATTAAAAGGCTTTCAAAGGATACACCTTGGGCAGTACAAGAGCCCAGCCATGGCTCCACCCCAGATGGACTCAAGATACACCTAAGATGGATGACATGTCATGAGTTTTCAGACTTTTACAAGTTTTAGTCCATTTACATTAGAGTTAATTGTCCAATTACAGCATCAGGTTAATCTCCCAGTTTGCTCTCATCAATTCTCTGTTTTTTATACTTTTGGTCCCAAAGCTGCAGTGGTGTCCTTGGATCTCAGGCTGGAAAGGAAATGTTTTGTCCAACTAAACTGTGATGATAACTTGCTGACACTTTATATGAAGTTCAGAGTCACACACTAAGGCAGTACAGAATCTGAAAAATATAAAAGCTAAAACTTAAGGCACCATTTCCTCCCTTTAGAGGCTTGGCAATGCCTTCACCACCTCCACCTCCAGGTACTGCTTAGCCAGAATGACCACATTTGGTAACTGTCATGCTGCAGATTATATGACATATACATATTTCTATAAAAAAAAAAGTAAAAAATTATAATGTTCTGAGGAGTTGCTTTTGCATATGACTTCAATGAATGCCCCAGAATACAAACAAAGTCTAACCTTTAGCATAAATAAGGAACTTCCTGCAGATTCCATCCTTCTGATTCTCTGGACTTTGTAATAAAAAGTTTTGCAGCCAGAGATTATCCTCCTGATAATAATTTAATGAAGAAAAAAAAAATCTATCTAATTCTGTACAGATACATGCATTTAAAACAGAACATTCAGTATAATTGAGTAGAAATTGGCATCTAAAATCAAAACCATTTTTTTTAAAAATCTTGATTCTCCTTCTAGAAATCAGTAATAAATTAATGCAAAAACTAGGCTTCTATCTTTTTTAAAAAAATCTCAATTTTATTTCAGAAGTAAAAGAAACATAATTTTCAGGAGCTCTGGCTTTCAAATGAAGCTACAAAGACACCCATAGAAAACAAGATTTCTAAAAGATTGCAGTGGATTGACCTTGGCTGACAGAAGCCCTCAAAGTGTCTCTATCATGCCCTCCACAGCTGGATAGGGAAAAGAAAATATATAGCAAAATGTTCATGAATTTTAAGTGAATAGCTTTAGGAACCAACATTTGGTCATTTTAGTCAATGGTATATTTTGACCTCCCACCCCCTTTAGGTCTACATGATCTGATATTCTCACAATTCCTTTGCATTCAAGAGTGGAGTGTTCAGACTTCTTTCTTTTAGCAGACATGTACTGTATACTGCTGGATATCTTGTAAAATCAGCTCTGTGTGTGCTTGGATGCTCAAGAGCAGCTTTCAAATCAAATGCAAGCTGATAAAGCAGTTCAAAGAGAAGAGCTTCATCCGTTAGCATACAGAAATTCATATCAGATAAATACATGTTGCATTTATGTTTCTGATATGCACAGATACATTGGTCACCCTATTTTTGCTTTAATTTACCAACTTATCTCTAATCACCAAAGTTCCTCTTTCAATTTAATAGCAAACAGACATTTATGACAGTTTAATAATAAAAAATGCAAGCAGTTTCTGTGCTCCCATTGAGCTAAAAAATTTGCTTCAATCACTCATTACAGATAAATAAGCATTGAAAAAATGTTCTGCTTTTCACTAACTCATCCTGATGCCAACTGCATCAATCCAAATGGTCTTGCATCTGGTTTTCAACTTGAAGAAATAAAGGTGAAATGAATTTCTATTTAATGTCTTAGTTAAATTTTATATTTCAAAAAAGGAAAAAAAAAAGTGACATTTGTAATAGAAGGAATGATGGAAAAATAAATGATATGACCAAACTGAAAAAAACTAAAAGAAGTAGCTGAGCAGAGATCAGAATGTACAAAAAAAAGAACACAGATTTCAAGACACTGACAAAAAATGAAAGAAGGGGGCTTGTGTCTTTCATTTTTATACTGTACTCTAAAACTTTACTGCTATTTTAATTTAATTTGATACCTGCATTTAAATACATGCATTTTTCACTTTCCTTTCCTTTTTGATACACAGTTAATAACTGACTAGTGATTAAATCTTGACAAAAGCTCCCAATTTTCCATATAAAGAGCAAAGATGATACAAAGTGATAAGTAAGAAATGTATCCTCTTGACAGACTATCAAAACTGTGGATATTTTAGAACTGCATATTTTCTACAGTTTTAAAGTTCTACAAACCTCAGGTATGCTCAGGAACATGAAATTTTTAAATAAGACTATAGTGACACTGTAAAGAAGTTCACTGCATTGGATCAGAGTTTACTTACTAAATTTAGCTTTTCCCTAGTGTTAAATCAATTAAAAGCCACTCAACTTCCATTTCATTGCAATGTGTTGCAATCTGTTATCTAGTGCCCCCCATGTGCTATATTATCAGGGACTCTCTACAGTGATTATCTTCAAAAATTTAATTAAAATGTAATTAATTTTATGCTTTGCTTATTTAGCAGAGTTTTTAGCAAAAACAATCTATTAGATGAGGCTTGGGTTTAACCAATTTTTAATATCAACAGCTACTGAGGGCTCTCTAAACTGTGAACTATGCTCGGGCAGTAACAAGCAGGACGCTCATGAATGAACATATTGTCTGTGGGATGGAAGAGAAAGCAGGCTGATTGAGTCAGTCATGAAGTTTCCAAAAGTGATTGGAAGTCACACATTAGACAATTATTTTTTTATTATTTGTGCATACCTACCCTGACCTGCAGTTCCTTATAATTGTAATCTGTTGAATTATCTGTTTATTTTTCTGCATACCAGGACCAGCATCACAGGAAGGCCTGACTGCTCATTGTCCTTTTCCAGATGACATGAAGTCACCCTCCATGTTCTGTCAAGACACTCTGCTGACTCTGATATGGCAAGAATGGAAGTGTCACAGCTAATATTGAGGACTTTGAGTCATTCCAAAAAACTATGTGAATAAAGGCTAAACACTTTTAAAAAGATAACTTGGCTGTAAACAAGGCACTAGCTGTAGAAATTTTCATTCTCATTTGTCCCACGTACATTGAAGCCCCTGAGAGTCCTGTTACTGCATCTCGTTTGTAGTTAGGGCGTGAAAGGGTGAAACAGGACAGTTCATGCTACATAAGATTGAAGTCACTTTCACTACCTTGGATGTCTTTCTTGCTAAAGATTAGGCAAGATGAGTCCAGGCCAATGACTTTAAAGCACTTGGGCAAGCCAAAATAGCACTTCTGTTAAAGATGTACTCAAGGTATTCCCTGACTGAAACATTTAGATAGGCTTTTAAACAAACTAAAAAATTTACTGTCCAGCTCTGAGCTGCATGCTCCTGAGAACCTCTTGTGGATCATCAAATAAATTACATTATACATTTTTTATTAATTTCCTTCCAGCATCTGGATGCACTTTGCAATTCCACTGCAGGAAGACATTCTCCCTGGAGAGTTGCCACACTGTTCCATACCATCTGTACGCTTACACCCTTTTATTTTTTCCATGGCAATATGTTTGAGTCTCCATGAAGGAAGGCAAGCAACATACACGGACCATAGGGAAAGTGAAGTTCTCAAATAGCTAAATATTCTGTCTCAGTTTTACTGGGTTATTATCAGAGATTATTTTTCTGAAGCGGCTGTTAACTACTCTAGGATTTATGGACAAAAATACTGGACAAAGAAACTTCCCAGTGTTGTGACTAAGTCTTAACTATTTCGGTAGAGTTGAAATGCGCACGGTTCCTTTGAGTATAGTTTAGAAGGCAAGGTCTGTCAAGAAGCTGCCAATATTTCTAATAAATAGCATTTTACTTCACTCAAAGCAGTTCTAAATGGCATCCTGTTAAAAAGGTAACTCAGAAGCAACACTCTAGAAATCCAAAAGCAATGAAAAGAGTGGATTGCCACTGCTGAACAAGGGCAAACAGATCTGCCAGTGTCTTCCTATATCTAATCTCTCAGCCATCCCCTCATCTATTCATGTCACATGTCCAAAAACCTCACTCACTTAACCAGTGTCTTTATCATTCTCAATCACATTTCCCATCTGTTGCCAGTTATAAGAACCACCTCCTCAACTGCTACATGCTTGTCCAACAAAAAATATTTTAGAAAATAATCTGAATATTGTATGAAATTTATGCCTCACTCAGTTGTATTTCTTCTAGTTAAAGCTCCCTAACAAAAACAGATTGCACCAACCCTCTTTTCCCCATTTTCTGCCAAACTCTGGATTTAAGCTGACAGTGAATGCCAGCTGAATGAATTACTATTGTATGGCCAGACTGCCATGAATGGCAAATTGAGACCCTTTGTATTTTCATCAGTAGCATTGGTAAATTTCCAGAATGCATAATTTATTTACAAAAAACCAAAAAAACGCCAAACCACCCCCCACAAAAAAAAACAAACAAAAAAACCCCCCAAAAACCAACAAAAACCAAAGCAAAGCAACAAAGCAACAAACAAACAAACAAAATCCACATTTCAGTCATCAGTCCAATTCGGATCTCCAGATTTTAAAGGAATTGTTATTCTGATTTGTTGACATTTTAACAGCTTACCTTTTCCAGGAAGAAAACCCCTTATAAAGTTTGAGATTTTAAGCAGACATTAAAATCATAGACATCTTCAACAAATACACAAAAACGTGGTATTCAAGATAGTAAAAACAGAAAATGAAAACTTTTCCTTGTGATTCTACAATATGTCATAGATTCTTTTCACTAATTGGAGGCATTAGAATGCAGTATAATATTCCTTTAATCATTGATCTACTTATTTCTGCTTTCATTATGCCCCCTCAATATTCCATTTTATCATTTCAATCAGTGGGCAAGGTTTTTACTAGACTGATATAGATGCCAAAGTATACTAACACACTTAAAATCTAATTAAACATTTCAGATTTAGTAGATGACTGAATCTTTTTGACTATAGGTTGCCTCTGTTTAAAAATCAAGTTAATTATGCATTGAACTAATTTGAAATGCTTAGTTTGAACTTTAGCTTTAGTTTAACCACAATAAGCAGCATTACTATAATAATCAGCAAGTTTAACTATAATGATCAGAGATTATTTTAATTTAAGGTTGACACCGATAATTTTACTGCCTCTGCACATGAAAAAGATTTTAGAAACTATTAGTCATGATATATAATACTCTCAGGAAAAATCATTGTAAATTTTAATACATATTTAAATGATGTTGGTCAGGATCTACTTTTCCTTAGACTGACAAGGTGTCTCATCCTGGTAGTTGTCTGAGTTGATGAGGCATTTAAAAACAGGCATAATGGTAGGTCTAGCAGTCTGACTGAAGTCAATGATGCTTTTTGAATGCTTAAAATTAGCCACATGGTGAACTGTATTAAACAGGATAACAGTGATTACAGTTATTACATTGTCATTTACAGATATGAAATCACCTCTGACTGGAATTTTAAAAATGCCTAAAGAGCATGCTGTTTAAATAAAAAGACTAGTTGAGAGTGGATGTAGATGATCAAATTACTTTTTTCAAATGTTGAGATTATTTGATTGCTTAAGACAGAGATGTATGTAAGAAAGGTGACTCTAAATAAGTTAAAATGTTGAACTAAGGATCTAAAAATAAGTATTGCTTTCCAAAAAGACCTTTAAAATGTGCTTAAACAGTGAGAATGTTTATATGAGACAAGTAAACTCTGTATCTACTAATACACACATATACTTCCAAGCATGTACCTTACTCTTTTAGTTGGATATAAACACATTCCATGACTCTAAAAGTATACATATTGTCAGGAAAAAAAGGGGTTGTAGGACATTATATCATCTTGCCTTCTAGAAAATGCATTAATTACTTTATTAAAATAGTTTCTAAGATTTTTGTCACCTGCTTTGAATCTACTAGATCCACTGAATCAAGACAGAGCTATTTATA
>PYHW01010552.1:426714-441104 GCA_013186435.1 Turdus rufiventris
AAAAAAAAAAAAAAAAAAAAAAGGCCATAAATGAAAATAAAACCTGGCATATTTTTGAAGGCTCCTCACTTCTCACTTCAAAAAATGTTTTCTTACAAAAAAATAATGCAATTCTTACTGGATTCATCTTCTGGGGTTTTGGTGTATTAATGTGGGCTATTGGTTTTGGCTTGTCTTTCCATCTTTTCCTGAATGCACACTGTAACAAAATATTATCTATATTAGAAGCCATGCTTCACAGTTATAATTTTAAATATTCCTGGTATACCTCCCCCCAAAACATTGCTTACTTACTGAAATCATGTGTAAGAAGGCCCCCTACATGCTGAAGTAGTTTCATATGACCCATGTGAATTTAATAGCACTCAGGGTATACAACAGAAAGCAGACTTTCTGGCTTTTTAGAAATCTGTCCTACACCGAGGAAATAAAAAAAAGGGAAGACTCTGAAGATACACACTTCAGTACAGTAAGAGTTATCCATCCCTTACGTGTATTAAAAAAAAAAATTACTGTATGGCAAACCAACCTCTTATTAATCAAAACACTGCATTAATTAATCAGCATTCAAAGAATTTTGCAGGAATTCTCTCCATCAAACACCTAAAAAACCTCATTTTCACTTCCCTCAACATTTGGGCTATTTACTTTGCCCTTTCCCTGGATATCATCTACATCCCTCATGTTATGCCTGATGTGAGCTATTCTGGATCAGGTAATTTAATATTTTGAAATCTCACTAAGATAGAAAGGCTCTCCAGTAGCTACATTTTTCTTTGTATAGGAAGAAGGGACCACTCCCAGGATTTCTGCTGACAGCAATATCAGAGACCAGTCAGCAGAAACACCATATCCTTCATATTTCAGCACCATATACAATCTGTCCAGATCAGTGTAATGCCCTGGCCCACTCAGTTGGTTTAGGGGAAGACAGTTTGGTGTACTGTGGGTGCTGCATGGGAGAAGCAACAAAATTATCAGCAAGTTCAATAACAAATTTTATTTGGAAACTTTAGAACATTAAGGGAGAATAAGATAGTTAGCAAATTTTAAAACAACATCCAAACAAAATAAGGAACTTCACAAGCTTTAACTTAGCCAACTTTAACTTATTTCAACAAAAGAAGGCACTTACCAAGGGTGTGGAGCTATGGCCATCCCACCTATGCAGAGCTCACTGCCTTCCCTGCCCCACTTCCCACCCAGTTACTTTGAGCCAGTCAACAAATCATTCAGGCTTCTACAATTGGTTTTAATCTTATTTTAGTGCAGCAACCAATGTCCACTTTTTACAAAGGTACACAAAAATAATTATGTATTAGTTACAAAGATTTTCTACTATAGAGAAGATGATTGCTACAGTAATTGTGTAAAATCAGAAAGGTAAATACTTATTATAAGATTACTCAGCAGCTGTTTATAACCACGTTTATAGCTTCATCCACCCTATTACTAAGTGGCCTATGGCAAGGGTACAATCAGAAAAAGTTAGGACTTTACACCATCTGAAATAACCATCGAAAAAACCATCTGAAAATGGTTTTAATGCCAGCAGTATTTGAGGCCAAAAAAATTGCCAACAACATAAATTGTGAGAAACAGAGATGGTTGATAAATTTTCTCTCTGAACATGATCTTACTACTTACATCTTGAAAATGTTACCCCCAGAAACCCAAAGAAATAACCAAAAATAATATAGACAGGTTTATCTTCTCACAAAATTTCTATTATTTATATGATAGGTTAAAAAATTTTAACTTTAATAATGTATTCTAAATTAGCAAAATTGCCCTTTAAAAATCTCTTATGCAATTTAAAGCAAAGAAACCCCAGTAGAAAAGAAAACAGTTAATTTTTGAAAGAGAATTGGATATGGGAAGAACAATAGATGTTAGCTATACGTGCTGACAAATTAACCAGAAGTGGGGATTATCCTGAAGAAGGGCAAACCTTGGTGTCCAAGGCTTACAAAGCACTAATGAAAGTCAAGCCTTTAATATTCTACTCATAACTTTCAATAAAATGAATGAGTAAAGAAATTCCAATTTGTAAGAGTCAGACCACTTTGTGTCATTCTTCAAGCTGAAGAGTTTTATATATGGATATTTCTCTCTAATTTTGCAGTCCTTCACAGTACAAGCCTTCAGTGTAGGCAATCTTTTATATAGATTTAACCACAGTATCATTAACTCACTGAATTGTAAAATAAACAAAAACAATTTTCTTTATAAATGTTATAGACATAATAACTTAGTATTACAAATAACAGCAATATTGTGTGAGAAGAGAATGGGTAAAGATGTATAGGATGATAAATGTTGATAATACACATGGAGATACCATGGGGAAGCTTCTAGATTAAAAAGAAATACCTAGATGGTTTTTGTTCCTCACAAAATACTGTTTACATAATTAGCATGTTGAATTATTCACTAAACTGTGATATTACTTGGTCACAATAGCAGCAGGTTGAGCATAAATTCTAAGCTGCACATCTCCTGAATTTCAAAGCCAACAGCTGAGGAAACTGTGAAAGTTACTTAATTTCGTTGTCCATTTTTGATTTCATTGCTCAGAACTGAAAGAGAGGGCTGCTGGTTTGAATCAACTATGTCAACTTTCTAGGTTCCCAAAGGAAAAAAATGAGTCTAGCTAATGCAGGAGAATAATTGTTTTGAGCAGCAATTTTAAGATACTCCTTTATAATTGTCAAATTAAAATCAAACGTCAGTCAAGTCTGTGAATTCTTATAAAATAGTGCATGACAACCAGTTATGAGCAGAGAAATCTTATCAGTATGGTTAATCTTTAACTCATTATGGTTAAATTATGGAAATTTTAATGAGTTTTTTTCCCCTTTCATTCAGGCAAACTCTCACTGGCTTCACTGGTCATCATCTGTATTTTCCTTATTCCTCATTTTGTGAAACTGATATAGTGAAGAATTTATCTCAGTTAGAAATGAATGTGCTTCATCAGGATTAAATCTAATTTATAGCCAAGAGCAAATTTAAAACTAATCACCTCAAGTTTTTCCATTACAAAAATTTTTACCTGTGATATATATCTAATGCATTATTATTATTATTATTATTATTANTATTATTATTATTATTATTATTATTAGGTATTAAAATAATTTAATTAATTTCTCAGTTTTATACTTTTCTTTTGTCTATTCAAACAAATATAGTCTTTGTTTTTAACTTCTTAGATTGCCATAAGATTTACAGCCAGATAAAACCAAAACAAACTGCATATTGTTAATAACAATATTTATGAGAGTTTCAGAAATGGAATTGTGTGTCTCTGTTAATAAAAGCTGAAACTGCACATAAACATCAACAGAAACATCTCTTTTACCCAAAGCATTTTAGATGGCTTGGATTGTCCAAAGACTGAAATACCAAAATATATAGTAAAGATATTGCTGGAGTAGGGTACTGTTATACAAATGAACCATTCTGGTTTTGTTTTCATTTAAATGTTAATGAAGAAAGAGTAAAAGGATTGAGCAATCCTTTTTAAGGATTTTTAAGGATTTTAAGGATTTTAAGACTTCAATGGGTACATTTGCAGCCAAATCAATTTATCTTTTAGCAGTGCATTTCTACCTTAAATCAAAATTACAGAGACTATAGAAAATTGCACTTGCAGTTCTGGGTTCAAAATAATGGGCATCATACAGACAAGTACAGCTCACTTGCTATAAGTATCCAGCTTGATTAATAGATTTCAAGGCTGGATATAAGAAAATAAAAATGCCACCAGGGAAGGCATTAACATGGTATTGGACATCCTTTATGAATCAATGTTAGATTTAATATTTGAATAAATGGAAAGATTTTTTTTATTCTTTTCTAACCTATTAATATATATTCTTACTTTATGTGGACTACATCATAGCTTAGCATCTCTTCCAGAGTTCAGTTAAGTTAACACCTAATGAAAACTCTTAAGAAAAATCTTTTAGGCTGAAAACATAGACACAGGGAAAGTAAGAACAGAACAAAATGTTATTCACAATTCCCACACAGCTAAATATTTCCTGAGATGTTGCTTACCCACTACATATTTTTAGATTAATGGCCACTTATAATTCATGAGATATAATTCATGCACAAAATCACTTCATCTGCAAATATAGTTTCATGGGAGACATCAATGAAGTACTGGACACTTTCAAAATTCTACCTACAGCTTAGTTGCCTGTACTTAAAGTACATGCTTCTCCATGAATAAGCCAAATTTTCAAATTTTTTCAGTTACAAAACTGACCATCTACTTAAACATGGAAGATTATTTTTCTGGCTTCTGGCAACAAAGAGAATTCCTGTATTTTATTCCAGCATCCTATAATGGTTTAAATGAATGGAAATTTATATGTATTCCAGGATCAATGCATGAATAGATGTCTAAGCAACATGAATCCTATCTAATAATGATGATGTGAGGGAAGAAAACACTCCACACGCTTTCAAATTACTTTTCTTTTATTTGATATCTAGATTGCTAATCAGTCATATTATTGCTACTACTATTATCAGTTATTTTATTTGCATACAGAATCTACGCTTTCACACCTATTTCAAACTTTTTAATGTATTTATTCTGCTCCACCATTGAATATTCTGTGGGGATAAAAACCATGTTCATTCGAGGAGTTAAATACTATAATATGTTCTATTGCAAATGATTCATTCATTAATCTCTCAGTGAAATTTTGTTTGTGAGTATTTTATTGTTTTAATATAACAGAATTAAGATTTCTTATGTCCAGAACTGAATCAGGCATTTAGGAAAATGTTGTTCCTGACCCAAGGAACTAATATTTTAGCAGGGCATACCTGTGGTATTTGTTTGTGAAAGAAGAATGTAAAAGGACAAGTTCACTTTCCTATCTGATTTTTTTCACCTTTTTCTGAAGTATTGTATCTAGAAGATGGGCATAATGACTATTACTAGAACATCAGCAGCTAATCACGTCTAATTAATATATTCAGTTATATTCCAGTATTGTGCAACCTCTTTGATGCAGTTTTTAAGACTTAGATGTGGTATTTCTGTTTTCTTTCAGGCAGTAGCAGATTTTTCTAGTAGACCACCAATGTGTCCTCTCTGGTTGCACATTTTAAAAAATAAGTTAATTAAGCTCCTTATTACTGTTGGAGAGCACTGTTCTTTCTGCAGATGCAGATATTTAGGAGGTGCTGTTGTCACTGCTTCTTGCTCCTGTTATCTGAAGCACCTGTTTGTTCACGTTTAGAAATGCATTCCTGCTTAGCTGTTAGTTTTGGCAATGTTCCTACTCACAAGGTTGTATGTTGGTGTGAAGAGGGAGTAAATATCATGGCTGAAAATAGGTTCTGAGGACTGAGTTTCAAAGAAATGAAACTGATATCCCAAATTCTTAGATGATAGTGTGGAAATGAAGTCTAGCTTTCAGTGCCATAAATGCTGTGTGAACAATATAGGAAGGCAGAATAAATGATCATCTATCATTAAAATGAAAATTAAAAGGCTTCTTGAATCCATAAATTGTGAATGTACAAATTATGCCATGATTTCTTCATCCTTCAGTGATGCAAACAAGAACTCTTTCCAGTCACAGAGCAATGATTCACCACTCAAACCGTGGGAGACAGCTGACAGCAGGAGAGGGCTGACAGAAACTGTAACTTTTTTTCTGTCTGTGTGATCTGATGAAGAAAAACAACAATCTTTTAATTGCTTGCTTCAGATAAGCTCTTCATCTCTTGGTCATGATCATTAATTTCAAACACTGAGCTGCCAGAGGAAAAGCAGGATCTGGAGAAGAGGACAACAAATTACACAGCCTAATATCTTTCCTGAAGAGATTCTGAAACAGCAAAGATGAAGGAGATAAAGCCAGGTCTAAATGTGACATTCATGAAAAGCTGAAAGCACTAAAGTATCTCAGTGATTTCAATTAATCTGATTTTCTATGTATCTACCTTTTTAAGAAGCTAGAAAAGGTCTTTCACCACATATTTCCCTATGGCAATGGGAATTTTATCCATAGTTCCATTCTTCCATTATCTTAGGATTTACAGTAGATGGGACCGAGAATCAGAGAAAAGCAAACATTTGCTAATAAGACATCACAAGATGTAACAGCCACACATTTTCAGTCTTCCTGATCACATATCAGGTTAAGTTTTGTTTTGCTTTAATGGGTTCAGAAGAATTAGAAATGAAGCTTCATTTGAATATTATTTTCTCTGACTTTACTGATAATTTGGAGTCTCCAAAAAGCAATGTATTTTTGTCTCATCTTTGAGCATCTATATCGCAGGTGAATAATTTGTTGGTCTGCTGGTGCAGCTCTGTCATGAACAATTGAAATTGTGATGCTGTCTTTCCACTAATGCACTCAGCATCTCTGTAATGGTGCTCTGCTATCCTCCTGCAACTTTAGACGCGGAAAAGGATTAATTTTAATTCTGCTATAAAGTCAGTTTCTCTTCATTATTGCTTATTTAAATATTCACCATGATAACATTGATCACAGGTTATTTTTTATTTTGCACAAGATTTATCTCTTTTTCAGATATTATAGAATTAAGCAAAATTACTTAATTACATTAAAAGAATGCAAATAAATTTAATCAGATTTGTGCTGCAATAAGTATAAATTTTAGCAGAAGGAGATTGTTGAACATTTGAGTTAAGGTTTCCAGTAGTATTTATTATTCATTGACCAATTTTTTTATTTCATGTAGATCTCATATTTCAAATAAAACATATTTTTAGGTTAAAGTACTACTTTTCAGTTTAGAATTTTTTTTTTATAGTTATATTATGTTAAAAACCTTAGAAAGCCCCAAATTTTCTTTTGGAGTTACAGATCTTGTCAAAGAAACATTATTTTAAGAAACATGTTGGTAGAATGCTAATATTGAATGAGAAGTTTCTGTTGCATTAATGCACAAAATCCAATGAAATTTTAGGAAATATGAAGACTGAGCAGTATAAAAATCAGCCAACTATTTAATGGAAAGCCTGCTGTCTTTGCAGGTGTTAGCAGACCTTCCAAAAAGCCTGACTGAATCTGGACTTAAAATCCAAACACATTTGGTAAAATCTAGGAAGGCAATCACTACAGAATAAGTTGTAAAATAACCACTCCAAATAAGAATAAAAACCAAACTAAACCAAACCTAATAATATAATCTCAAGCAAAATCAAACCAAACATTTTAAACATTTTCAGAAATGTGTATAAAGTCTAGAATACATATACACTGGACAACTCAGAATACCTAAAAGCATA
The DNA here is from genome assembly GCA_013186435.1 of Turdus rufiventris. NCBI lineage: Eukaryota > Metazoa > Chordata > Aves > Passeriformes > Turdidae > Turdus > Turdus rufiventris. Next base: position 434,009 of record PYHW01010552.1, read on the forward strand.
CACACTAGGATTTGAAGTTAAATTAAAAAGCAAACAAAAACATAGGCAGCTTATTGTTACTGTTTTAATTAACTTGGAGTTTTCTTAAAATCAATTAAAAGAAAATTATTAATGACCTCTGGATGTGACAGGCAGCTGGTAACTGTCACCAGAATAATTAATGAATGTTGCCATGAAATTCAATACTTTCAGTTACCTGGGTAAAACTCTGAACTGCTGAAGTCAACAGCTAACTTAAAAACAATAGCACTGCAAGCTTTTCAGGTAATTAAATCAGTTTTATCCTGGATATATCCCTCTTGTCTGGATTTCCTGGTGACACCTAGGACAAATTCTTAGGTAGCTTTCCCAGAGTTATATCTAATTGTATCAGGCTAGTAGAAGACTTTCTGGTCCCTAAAGGTATGACATCACTCATCTTCCATTCTCTCCATCAGGAAATCGTTGTAGCTGCAGGAAGCTAGAGGATTGAGCTAGCAGGACTCTCACAAAGTATGGTAAAGCCAAATGCAATGTCTTGCGCCTTGGAAAAATCTTGGGTACCAAGTGACTAAGAAACAGCTCCATAGAAAACTACATGGGAGCCATAGCAGTCAACACTTTGGACATGTGTCAGCAATACCCTTTGGTGATGAAAATTAATCATTTACCGGAATGCATGACCAAGAACACATAAAAGGACTGGAAGGAAATTTTTTGCCACCTGTATTCAGTACTCATTAAGCTGAATCTGTAGAACTGTATCCAGTTTGATCTCTCAATCTAATAAGGACCTTGAAAAACTGCATCAGTTCCAGAGGAAAATCCCCAAGATGGGTAGAGGGCTGGGGGACATAACAAACAATAACTTGAGGAGGTCAGGTTCATTTGATTTGGAAAATAGAAAATCAGAAGATATAAATGTTATTTTCTGTAACTTAATGGGAGCTGTGAAGAGGCAGAGACAGACTATACTTGGAGACGCTTGGCAGAAAGACAAGAGACTTCACTTGAATTTGTGATTCAATAAAAGGGAAAAAAATATCACTAGAAAAACCTTGGGACAGTTTGAATGCAAAGATTATGGAATTCCCCATCCCTGGAAACATTCAAAATTCAATAAGACACTGAACAACTGGCTCTGACTCTAAGCTGTGGTCAGATTTTGGGCAGGGAACTGGATGAAATGATCTCCACAGGTTTCTACAATCCAGACTGTACTTTTCCTTTAGGACACACGCGTACCCTCACACAGACACACATGAATCATATTGCCATAGAATATCTCAAACACACACAAAACCATGTCAATTTATTATCAGCTGGTTTCATTTAAGACATGTTCATCTTATTCTAGAAAGCATATCAGGGACATGATAAAGTCACAGTCTTTAACCTGAGGCTTCTTCCTTTAAAATGATCACAAAATTTCAAACAGGATACTAGTTACTTCATCAGAGTATTTCCCAAGGAACAAAATATGACAGCTCTTGCACCCTGACTGGAATGAGCTTGATCCATAAATGTTTTATGTCCTGCAGAGCTATATACTAGTGTAAAAGAAAATTTAATTGCCTCTATTTCTTATGTAGAATGTTTTGAAACTTTATTTACATTTCAGTTGTAATGACAATGCAAATAAAAAATAGTGGAGATTGGGAGTACTTTACAGTATGTAATTAGGATTTTATATCTTGTGGCTTTTCATTTTCACATTAATCTTTTGTTTGATGCCACCTTCTCCTCCAAAATTGTTTTCAAATCAAAAACTGTTTAGAACCAAACACTGTTTCTATAAACTTAATTAAATTATTCTGAGCAATCCCAGATAATCATATCTAGATTAGTTAGCAGCTTATCTACTCTGTTAAGAAAACTTCCAAAGTTTAGAAATTAGAGATGATGTGGAGCTTCTTTTCAAAAGCACAGGTCTTTCAGAAAAAAAAAAAAATTCCAAACAAGCAAGCAAAAACCACAAACCAACTCCCAAACATTTGTATTAATGGCATTACTCAAAACACTGGCAGTGATACACTTTCTTTTGCTAGGCAGAATGGACTTGAATACTTTTCAGGATCACATCCAGTACGAATGATGCACATATGTGAGAATAAGAGCTCTGCTCCTGGTTCTCACTTCAGCAGGTCTGATTTAGTTAACTTATGGCTGCTATATTAATATTCAATTTTTAATGTATAAAACCACCTACAGGTCTTAGAATACAAAATGAATGCAAAATACTACAACCTATAGGAAATATAGAATCCTGTTTTTTGTGAGTAGAAAATAATACGTGAAAGGAAAAATATATATTTTTTAATTAAAATCTTAAAATAATATTTTAACTGCAGAAGTATTTTCTAACAAACAATTTTTTTTACTAATATTCCAAAATAAAAAAGCATCCACATCCACAATTATAATAAACATTTTACTATATGGTCTTATTGACTTCATAACAATCATCCTTATGAACTGCTTTACTTTTTAGGTTGCAATTAATTATATAAAAACTAATTTTATTTAAGCATTTCACACTGTCATTTAAAAAGGTGACTGCCAAAAAGGTTCATTTTAAAGCAACTTTTTTGAAGTCTTTCTTCTTTATGACAAAAGTAGGAGAATTGCTGACTATTGCAGGGGGAGAATGAATGCATTTTATTTGTAGTGTTTTTCAAGGAAAATATCAATTCTGGTTTTCCCTGGTTACACAACACATCAGAGACCCATGCTGGGAAAGAGAATCCATAGTGCTGTGTTAAACAACTGGTCTAAGGGGTTTGTTGTTACTTCATTCATAAGCATTTTCTTTCATCAATGTGATAAACAAATAAAGATAAAATGCAGTTTGAAATATGCAGTGAAAAGAACTTTCTCCTCCTAGTCGTACACACAATTTTTGGAGTAGTTGGTCTGTGGGATATTTTTAACTGTTTTTCTGTCATAAGCAGTTTGACTGATACAACTCCATTACAGAAAAGAAAGGCTGTGATGGTGGAGGTGAAGCATTCAGAGACCATGAGGAATGAGCACCCATCTGTAACACTGAAATTGGGCATGCTCAAACCAGGTCTTAAAGACACAATTGTGTTTAAGGCCATGCAAGCCTCACAAATCTTTATTTAAGACTTATACCCAAGTTTCTGTGAAGGAGATAAACTGAATTCTTAAGCATAAGTTAAGTCCTCTGTAGTTAAACCATTCCAGAGGGAAAAAGCAAACAAAAAGAATATTGAAAATTTTAACTCCAGAGATCTCCATCCAGTCTTTCTTTGTGAGTTATAAAGGTGAAGAAGAAAAGAAAAAGAATGTTCCCTGCCTTCTCAATTGCTTGTTAAAAACCACACAGAAATTACATTATTCTCTCTGCCACAGCCCTTCCTGGACAAACTAGGAAAGTTCTGTTGATGCTTGAAAAGGTTTTTGGTAGATGCAGTAATTCCAGAGGGCAGTTGTTGGCTGATTTACCATTGTTCACTGAACTGTAAGGAGCAGCATTCTTGGCACTGGCTATGTTAGTATAACAAACAGACCCATTTGATGTAGCAGCAGTGAATATTGCATGAGGTTGATCATTAATGGATCTTTTCAGTTCACACTGGCAGAACTGTGACAGAGCTCACACAGTTCAGCTAGGTATTAGACATTTCTCATACCACTTGTTCTTCTAATCAGGTTCATTTAAAAGCCAGAAATTTGAATTTCTGCTTGTATTTTGCAGAGCTCCATTTTTTGAGCTAACACTTGGTAAACACTGTTACAAGTCTGAATTACTGCAGATCAAATGTATGTATTTTATTTTGTTTTTCAGTATATTTTTCTACATGAAGAAAGAAAAAAAATGTGACAGGCTAACCTCTCCAGCAAATGCACTCTAGAGGCCACATTGATGTATAAATATGGAAAAAGAGAGCTTTAACTGGTATTTTTATCATGTTCAGAAATTAAATTAAATATATAATATCACACTACGATTCTGATAAGTCCCTTTCTTTTCTTGTTTAATTTTATCTTTCTTTTTTTTTTTTCCAGAATAGAAAAAAAAAGTAGTGAAATATTTTTAGCTGCAACAAGCAAAATAAACTACAATTAACTTCATTTTACATCAGGAGTGTTGAAATATTTGAGAGGCCTTATTGGCCTAGGTTCAGTAGGAAGGTTGCACTGAGTTTGGACATTGGTCTAGTACTCCATTAACTTTAATTTAAAAATTGGAATATAGATTTAAATCACATTTGTCTGAAAAGGCAGTTGATCCCAGGCTGCAAGAATCTCTTTCTTCCTGCAGCACAGAGCTACTGAGGCAAAACACAAGGACTTAGCAGCCTTCTTCCTAAGTCATGATGAAATTGAAGGGGATATACTCCTTTTGGATAGGATAGAGTTAATTTTCATCATAGCAATTGTACAGAGATGGCTAAGCACTGGCCTTCTGGTGGAAAGCAGTGAATGAATTCTTTATTTTGCTCACATGTGCATTTTTTTTTGCTTTGCCTATACAACTGTTTTTATCTCAACTCATGAGTTTTCTCGCTTCTCTTTCAATTCTCAACTCAACCATTTGAGGGGAAGTGAGCAAGCACTTTTGTGGGGCTTAGCTGTTACTGGAGTTAAGCCACAAAAGAGGCAAAGTGAGTACCTTGTTTGACATGCCTGGATGCCTCAGCATCATTATCTTACTCTAGGCATTTCAGAATTTTCAGAAAAAATATGGAGACAGTTTTGTGACTGAATCTCCTTCAGAAATTATCGCTGCTTGAAACAAAAGCATTAAAAGCAACCTAAGTCAGATTTCTATCTGCCAAATTTCATTCTGCATAAAAGAAGTTTAAGTTAAAATGTATCTTTTTCTAGTAATAAAAATAGCATTGAGAGATATATAGCTAACTGCTCCCACTTGCCACCTCATATATTTTGGTCCCATCATTTTGGGTCATGCCATCTCTTGGGGTGAGAAGGTGCAGCTGCCTCCAACTCCAACTCCTCTCCTTTCCCTTAGCCGTTCATTATCATGCCATTGCTTCCACTCAAAAATACCTGCAAACAGTTTGTTTCTATCAAAATTACCAGTTATTCTGGGTAGCTACATATAGTCTTTGCAAAGCCCCCTCCAATGACAGCTAATAACCTGGTTTGAAAGGAAGCGTCTTTCCCTGCTACACAGAACCCTCCATTCGCCCTCTCCATCACTGTAAGAAACTTTTTCAAAGGCAGCCCTGAAGTGTAAATGTTCTTTGTGAACATTAAAATGTCATTTCAGTGCTTGTCTGGGTATTATTGATTTCATCTAACAAGTAGGTGAAAGACTCCAGGGACCAGTGCTGTGTAATTGCTGCTGTGACACAGCCAACTAACACCACTCTGGCCAGAAGCTTTTTGATCATAATCAATACCGAGTCTACTCCTTTCACACTTAAATTTCCTTCAATAAAATGTGGTCATGGATGGCATCAGACTGGAAGGTGATATTATTTCCTCTTTGAGTCAGACCCCCATATCACCTCATTAGGAAGTTTGAAATTTGAAGTGACATGTGTCTGTTTTCCTATATATCACTCACATTTTTCAGTGAAAACTTAGTCTTTTCCCCTGCATGTTGCCTGATGTTGTGAATAGATTTAATTTTCAATTTTAGTAAATTCCTTAGGTTTCCATTTCCTATTTAGAAACAATGTGAGAAAGCATTAAAAACAGTAAAAAACAGTAAAAACAACAAAAACTGTAAAAACAGTAAGAGTTTTACATCTTTTCACAATAAGTGACACATGAAGGGCTATTTCATTTCTACCACACCAAGTGGTAATGGACATTAAATACAGATATATATTTGGGGAAGTGGAGTAGTAAGAGGATGATCATGAAGTAGTCATTTGTCCTTAGAAATCAGAGAGGGAAGATAATGTGGTCTCCAAACTATTTTTTTTGAGACAGATATTAGAGTAAATGGGATTTTTATGTGAAACAAATTAAACCTATTTTTTTTTCTCAGTAAATATCTGCTAAAATTTTCGTATTTATTGAAAAAAATATATTTTTCTTCAGAATTTAACATTATGTCTCCTGAGTCAAACCCGAAATTCAGGCAAACACACTTGTTTCCAGGAATTCTTTTAGAAGACTATGTCCCTGAAAACAAAGTAGTGAAAAGAACCCATAACTTCTTGCCTTTCCACTCTCCATCAAAAAGACAAAGACTGAAAAACAACATAGCAGGACATATGATCAAGCAAATTCTAAGCTTTTGATTTAAAGCACTCATGACAGATTGGCTGATGGACCATGACCTTTGTCTCTGTATTCAGTCTGGACATATCTAATGCTCAATCCTAAAGTTAGGATTAACTTTAATTCACACTCAGCCCTCACTGGAGTCAGTGGAGAATGATGAAAATATACGTTGTTGCAGATACCCATGACTTTTGACTGCCTTTCCTGCTAAAGGAGTCTGCCTTGACATTTGCCCTATTTCAGACAAGGATGGGTGAACCTAGGCTTTTCCACTGCACCACTTGCAAATTTGGCTGTGGTGGGGAGGTGTGGTGTCTGCATTTCAGCTTGGAAAGGATTGTAAAAGGTTTGAAAGGTTATAAAAATAAAACTAGCTGCAAATTCACTCCTGCCTTCACCACACCTTATTTCTAGAGCTAAAGATCATGGATAAGATTCAAAAACCTGCACATGACCTTCCAGACTACTTCACAGACATGAAAAATAATATGCAAAAGATAGGTACATGTTACAGTGTCACATTTAGAAAAGCAAAAATATTTCTTCCTGCTGTATTGCAACACTGAATGTAGGCTAAGAATTTATGTGACTTCTTTATAACTTCTCTTTGACACATACTGATATGATTACAAATCATCTTTTTATTTTTTGATTTTTTACTTAAGGATCATTAGGCATTCTTATTGCACATTTCATTACATGGTTGGGCAAGAATTAACTTCTAAAACCAGAAGGAGAATGGCATTTTTTAAGGATTTGATAAACATCCTTCTAAAACAGTGCACCTTTTGTTAGCAGTGTGAGGATCTGAACAATGGGCCCTTATCTTTGAGTTTGGAACTTTATTTTTTTTCCTTCTGTGTGTTTTTTTTTTTTTTGTTTTTTTTTT
>PYHW01010552.1:441154-454453 GCA_013186435.1 Turdus rufiventris
AATGTCACGTTTAATATGGAACTTACTGAATAGGTGATGGACATTCCTGCAAACAGAGCATCCTATGTATGTTGCACTTATTTGTATTTAAAAACAGCACACAATGAGAAAAGAGAATTTGAGTAATTTCTTTGACAAATTCCAAGAGTATTTGACACACATACACATGTTCTTTTAATCTATAAAACAACGAAGCTACAATTTTAGCATGGCAAGTTTCCAATGTTACAGATACCAATAGCACTTTGCTATATCACAGAACCATAGAATACACTGAGTTGGAGGAAACACACAAGAATCTTCAAGTCCAACCCCTAGTTCTGCACAGGACATCTCCTAGAGTCACACCATGTGCCCAAGGATGGTGTCCAAATGTTTCTTGAATTCTGTCAGGTTTGGTGTTGTGACCACATCCCTAGGGATTCTGTGCTCAACCCCCATATTTATATGAGAATATGATACTGCTGAAAGTAATTTCTAAAAATTCAATAAACATTCACACTGCTTAGAAGGGCCTGGTTGCAATTCTTTTCTTTGAATGAGCTACTGCCTTGGCATTATTTTGCTCAGTATCAGTTAGTGGAAGAAATAACTGCATTGTCACCTCCTCCCAAAAAACTCTTGGGAAAGTGGCTGAGAAACTTCAAATTATGTATTGCATTCTTCTGAACTAACCCATTCAGCAATACAATGCTGCTCATAATTGAGCACTATTTAGTGCATTACTTCCATTGGGGATTGCTGATAATTATATCCCAGTATGATTTCCTCAAATCTATCATACAGACCCTTGATAAACAGCTGAGGAGAAAAATCAGGGGATTAAGTGTAATTATAGCAAAGTGGTTTGCTATTAAATTAATTGAATAAAAAGTAATTGGATTATCTGTGATCTTCAGCAGCTCCTAGAATTTAAACATTAATTAAATTATCATACTTCTCATTCAAAAATTGAGGGGTTGAATATTAGCTATTTTGGCACTACCAGGGCAGTAGAAACAAAATACAAAATATTTGCACTGTATGCGGTGCTCACTGTTACTATTGTACACAAACAAATGCCCATTTTGGTAATGCTGAACTTCTTATTTTTCATTTACATTCTATATAACTATTGCTCCCTGACAGAAAAATTCATGATAACTGGCAAAAGAATTCTTCTTGTTAAATAATTAACAATGTAACATCCAATAAGATCGACCTGATTACCTAATTTTGTCTGAAAGTTTTTCGAATGCAAATATGTGTTATTTCTTAGTAGAAATTACATTAAGTGTAGAAAAAAAAATCCAGTTGCTTTCCTATATTATTAGACCTTGAATTACTGTGTACAAAATGCTATTATTTTTAAATGTACAATTAACAAAATGTATGTATTTTTAATTAGTTTTCCCCAATGAAATATTTCTTGGAGGAAAGAATAAACACGGTAAATTTATATGGAGGCTAGAAGATAAATACTTCATTATCCCTTTAAACAAAATTTAAAATATTTGCTATTAGAGGTAAGATAAATTTTAAGGAAAAATACTTTTTCCCCTATATACATTGAAATAGCTTTCTAACAATAATAATATTAATAGTAAAAATAACAACAACAACATGATGGCATGATTAGCTCAAATTAAATAATCCAACACAAACTTCAAAAATTTCAAAGAAAGATTTAACTTGAACATTCAGAGGAGCAAATATTTTGTGTCTATATCAAATTGTGTATGGGTACTGAGGGTTGCACAGATCATGGTCATTCTTTAGCTGTTCATTATAATTTTGTGCCATTCTTTATAGCTATCCCTAAATGCCAAAGTGTTCATGCAGTGGGTCATTCTAAAAGAATCATAACTTCAGAAAATACTGTTTGCCTTTCATAAAGATTCAGGTCTTTACATTATGGATACTATATATTCTAATGTAAAAAAAAAAAAGACATAACACATTCAAAATGCACATGGTGTGACCTCTGTATCTGTGAAAATCTAATGATATAATGAACTGTCTTGGCTGAAACAGTAAATAAAAGTTGATAGAAGGTAGGACATAATTGGGAGCAGAGTCAATCAAAAATTTTGGATTATAAATTTTTTCATTGTCTCTGCCTTATTCTGAACAGAAAATGCTCTATGAGGTGAACTCCTGGTCCATGACTCCTGGAAGTGAGGCCACCGAACACAATGGCTTTCCACAGGAGTCAGCTGCCTACCACTGAAAAAAATTTTTATTAATCTAAAAGAAAACCTACTATATTCATTGCATTCAGGCTCATATTCCATGCTCCCATGAAGAGATAGCCAGTCTGCCATGAATATATCAACATTTCCAACTCATCTATTAGGCAATATTAAAAAAATAAGTAAATGTAAAATGTCATTTTATAGTTTATATAATGAATGTAAATATTTAATTCACTTTATCATTAATTTGCCTTACTTGATCCATATTTCTTCTTTTGATTTCTCTTTGGCAATTTCAGCCCTTTAAGCTCAATATTCAGAACTCATCATCAGGCTCAAAGAACCATCTACTGTAGTTGTCCTAAACAAGGTGTGTAGGGCACACCAAGAATGTATGCTAAGTTTCTTAAGCATGATCTGGTGTTCTAACAAGGTTAAACTGACTAAACTGTTAGCCTGAATTATTCATATGCTTAAATGCACTCCATAAAATATTTTACAGATTAAAGTCTGCATGATCACTGTTAAGCTGCTTCAGTATCCTCTACACATCCCTTCAAGTCCATCCACCTCCTTCCAACAATTTTTTATAAGCTCTTGCTATCTGAGTGTTACTAACAGATAACTCTGTAAGTGTGGAAGTACTCTATAACTTGAGAACTATCAAAACCGCCATAAAAATAGGCCATGTAAAATATAGTCAAGATAACAAACAGTGATTAAAATCAAGTAAGACCTTAATAAGAAGAAACTGAGATGATCACATGCAATCAGTTCTGAGAAATGGAGCAGTTAAACTTATTTAAGAATCAATCAAGTTTACTACCTAGAAAAAGACATGAGATTTCTCATTTCATGGTACATAGAAAGCTCATTTTATAGGAGCAGATGTTTCAAATTGAAGTAAAAAAAGAGGCTAATTTTCCTACAGCATTTACCTGTAGTCTTTGGTCACATAATTGAGGGGGGATCAATTTGGGCACTTTCTCTAAAGTCAAATTTGTCTAACATTTCTAACGTGGTCAATAAGATTTCAAAGTTTATACCGTACTCATATGGAAGTGCATGCAATGAGACCCCCAAACTAACAAAAGTCCATTACATCAATTTGTCAAGCGGAGCTTCTAAGAATGTCACAACAGTCCAACTGAAGTATTAAAAAAAAAAAAACAAAATCAGCTTTTCAGAAGCATGTTTGAAATATGAGGTAAAACCACTCACCACTCATGGTGTTCAGAGACCAGAAGTTAGAATTAAGTATTACTTTGAAGATCAATACAGGGATGAACCAAGAATAAAAACAATGCACCTGGATAACATTAAATTCTTACAGATGTCAGACATAATTAATCAAAGTAATTTCCAGAAGTTAAAAAGTTGTAAGCTTTATAGAGACTGATGGAAGTACTTCAGGTTTAACTGAGTTCAACCCTTGAAAACTTTTTTCGTTGGCTGTGTTTTGATGTTTATTAAACAAATCTTCAAATATCTCATTCTATTAAAATTGACTTTAGAATCTGATGCAGGACGTTTGACATCTAACCAACAATGATGATCATATTTAACTTTTAAAAGTTTTCTTCACTATCCTCTACAGTATTCTGTCTATCTGCTTGCGAGATTAAAACACACAGAAAGATTATATATTTAGCCAGTATCAGAAAATGATGGTTAACTACATTTTGTGTATTTGTATTAACTACATATTGTGTCCAAGTATGAACACCAGTTGCAGCTTGCATTTGGAAGAGTTTTTGTTTAGAAGACTATAAGCAGTTTTACCAAGAGTAATAAACGAACTTTTCTGTGTTGCTCTGGAATTAAAATATGTATTAAAATATATTGTAAAACATGTATTAAAATAATTAAAATATCATAGTTATAAAAGACATCTGAAAATGGGTTAGACTAGAAAGTGAACAAGCAACTACAATAGACATTTCTGAATTCCTAATTATATGTTCTTCATGACCAACTATAAATATTTATATAATTTGTGTTACTTTAAATTATCAAATATCTTGATAATTTAGATAAATTTTCTTTGAGAACTGTGACCTTGCTGAGCTTATAGCAATCTTTACAGTTGAGTTATCACCTCTTGAAAAGTGGCATTACAGTGAAACTGCTGACACAACCTTTACTATAGCAATGGTACAGTAAGGAAATTTATAACAGGCAATCAAGCCTCTGGGATATCTCAGGTGCTGTCACCTCTTGATGCATTTCTTGGTACCAAAGTGATCAAAAGAGTGACAATTCAGATGTTTATATTATTCTAATAGCTTATCACAGCAATGCTGGAAAGAACAATTTAATTTTTAACATCTTTTTGTTGTTTCTTTGGGAAATACAAAATTATATTCTTTTCTTGTAAAGAAAAGGTAAGAATTGAACTAAGGAATGGTGATCCTTGGAGGCTACAATTTTCATTACCTCTTATTTCCACCAAATGTGTCATGGACTAACATACCAAATCACCAATAGAATCTTTAAAAAATAAAAATCAAAGACATATATAATACTGAATTTTTGGCTAAGAAGGAAGTAAGTACCAGTGCCAAAAGGAGTAAAATGTTAGTCATATGGTGATAGCCAAATATCTCAATTACTTCACAGACCAATATTTGGCATTGCAGGCTCAGCACTTAAGGTTCATGTTGTACTTGTTGATAAACTCTGAAGAGATATCCTTACAGGCATTTCCTTGTCACAGACACTCAGGTTGAATAATCTGAAGACACTGCTGAACTTGATATAATATCCTGAAAGGACAACAAAAGTCAACCTCATGGTATGCTGCTTTGCTCTTATAACGGATCCCCACAAACTACAATCAAGAAATACTACTGCATTTTCTGAAATGCTTTGTCTGTCATGTATTCTCTGGTTTTTATATAAGGACACAGCTTTTAATCTAGTTTTATTGCATGTTTTGAGTGTGATGTGACAGTATTTGCTCCATGAAGCTGCCAAGTATCAAGGAACTCTCATATAATTTATGAAACTAAAACTGTATATTTCCATTTCTCATTACACAAACCTTATCAAATTCCTAACCCTGAAGTAGATCCTGAGGGAAAATCAAAACAAGAACTGCATAAAAGATAATTGTATGTAACTAGCATGGTTATTTTTTCTTTGATAAATCAATTTACACAAACTTGAAAGCCATCATATTAGCAAATGATAAACATTCACCATGCCTAGAGGCTAAGAAAACAATAACAGTGTCGAATACAGGGAAATAAAAATGAAAAAGCAAAAAAATTTCTCAAAAAATTTTGAGACAAGATACATAATGTGAAATCAGAGAACTGGCAAATATAGAGGTAAAAGATCTAAAGCTTTGCCTATTGGGATTCTGCCTATTTAAAGATGAGATAAAGTGACTTTTTCAACTAATGTATTTCAAGATGTAGCTGAGACATCACTTCAAAGTTCAGTAAGTAAAAGCAAGTTTTGTAACTGAAGAAACAACATTCAGAAAAAGAGACTTTTACTTGTTTGTCACCTTGATGAATGCTTAGGTTCACATTTGGGAGAAGCACTGCAGTACCTAAGTGTTATATTTGGGCTTTTGCAGTCTCTGGAGACATGTCAGTATTCCCAAGCACGAAGAAAGAAAAGACAGAGGCCATCTCTGATCCGGAAATAATTTACAAAATGCTACTTTACTAGAAACACTCATGCACTAATAGTTTCTAGAACAGTCATGTGGGGACCCATTCTGTTTCAGCTCAGAGCATGAATAGCTCCAGCTAGCAACCTTCACACCCTATAGACATCCAGGAAGAAGGTGAGTGTCCTTGCATGATTTGCTGTTCACAGCCTTTTCTATAAGACTGGAAGAACATTCTCTGTCCATAGAAGAGTTGAGAGTCTGATGGTGAGAACAGCTTCAAGAACACAGACTCTCCTTCCCACAGAAAGAGATGATACGGCCTCTATAGACTGAAACAGAGTCTGTTAAAGCAGCTCAATTCTATAATTTGTTTCAGGGAAAGGTAATTCACAGAGGGTTTTGTTGCTTCTTTGGTTTTTTTTTTTTGGTTTTTGGGATTATTTTTTTGGAGGTGTGGTATTTTTGCTTGGTTTATTTATTTATTTGTTTTCAATGTTTTCTCCTCTCTATGTAAAGCAAAAAGCACCTAGAATACAAATAATGAGAACAGATAAGTAAGCCACTACTGATGGCAAGTTTAGATAAGCAGTTATCCATTTGAAATTATTCTGCTGCTGACATCTGGTTGAAGGATTATCTAAGAGTTTGCAAGGAAAAGTCTTTTATGTCTAGGATTAAGTGATTCAAACAGAAGCACAACTGCAATCTAATTTCTGAGTCTTTGTCAGTAATACAAACCTGTCTGTTCTGTCTCACTCTCCTTTAAAAGATTTGAGAATGTAGACAGTAACAGCAGCCTACTGAGGAACATTTCTGAAGTTCTGAATTGGGTAGATACATGAAGTAATTTGACTTTTTTTTTTCTCATTTAGCAAGCACTCTCTTGCAACAAAACATCAGCTTTATGAGAGAGGCGCTGACATTTGAAGTGGATTTAGTCATTATTGCATGTATATTTAAATCTCTTTCTAGTTTTCTGTCTAGTAAGTTTTCATGGATGCTGACATGGGCAAGCAGAGAGTAAAGGTTCTGTCAAGTGTGAGTAACTCAAGAGCTTTCTGTGTGGATGCCTACTTTTTCTCTCTACCTCCCCAGACTAATTGACCTGAGGCATTAGAACCAGCATTTATTTTTGCAGAGATGGGTCAGAGGAATTCTGTACCAGACTGCCTGAAAACAAGACTTGGCTCTTCTCAGAGTAGTAGAGCCAAATAAAAGGGAATAGTTAAGCGTCATTGTAGAGCTTCTAGTGCTTTTGCAAGAATCTGATAATTTCCAAATTCTGAAAATGCTCAGGGACTGAGAACTTTATGGATGAGGCTGATGGTGACACAGTACACTAGCAGCCCTCCATTTGAATTACATTAAAAAGAATTATTTTTAAAAAGAGATATTCATAACTTATGTGCGCAAACTGGACTGGTTATTCACAATACAGTGATTTGACAGAAATACACAGCTTCCATATAGAAAAGGAGACCCCCTCTGAATATTCTCAGTCTTCTCTACAAAAAGGAAATAGAATGATACAGATTTAAATTGAGACACTTATGTGTAGCTATATGTGTCTAACTGGTTGGAACAAATGAGGAAAACTAATGTATGTGTATCTACAGATCAGCAATTTTTTCCTTACATATGCAGCAAAACTTTAACGATAATTTTATAATAGAAAAACTATATATGTAATATATGAATCCAAAGAGAATTAAGGAGAGCAAAGACTGAATAAAATGCTTTGCAGCATTAGCAGTAGGACAATAACTATAGATACATATAGAATAGTAATATTTAAGATATAGAAGACAAATAAGAGGTTAGTTTAAAAATTCAATCTTCCTTATGTTGTTCCAGACTTTAAGTAAAGAGTTTGACTGCCTCTCTGTTCCTCTCCTTCTTCAACAACTTCTATTAACCCATTGAAAACGAATTCAAAAAAGGCATTAAAATCTCATACTTGTGTTTCACAACACAGTGAACAAAATAGAGCTATTTTTTTAAGCCTCCTGGTTGGTATAGCTAGCCAATATAACAATTTTTTTATTTGTTACTAGAGACTGTAGATTGTGTACTTTTTAAATAGTCAGCTGGTCAGAGAAAAAAAAGTCACTTCTCTGAAGGTTATGTGGTTCAACATGAGAAGATCCCACCTGGAGGAGATGGCTCTTTCCCCCTAAGTAATGAAAGCTGAGAACACACAAGCCAGAATTCTCCAGCACAGCCTGGACTGAAAGACCCCAAAAAGGGCAGAGAGAAGGCATACTGTCTAACTTATACTAGCAGAAAAGTGATTTTTCAAAAATCCAGATGTGATTGCAAAATGGTTGCAACCATTTTCAAGACCTTTTCAAAGATGTGGTAAGGATTTTTTTCCAAATCCTAACTACCTTATCACAGCATTTAAATTATGCTCATATATAAGGTTTTTCTTATAGATTGTGTTCAATTAACTTGTGTTAAATTAAATTATTCTAACCTCTGAGTACTTTCAGTGTTCTAAGCATGCTCTAAAAAGGTGACTATAGTAGCAGTCTGACTGAAAGCCCACAGCAAAAAATAGTTTGGAAGCTTTACAAACAAGATATTTCATATTATTGGATCTAATGTTGCAGAAGGGTTTGTCAACTAAATCCTGGCAGAACTGGCATAACATCTGGAAAACTGTAAAATGCAACATATCAGCTGGTCACACACACAGATTGTAAATAATTATGATCATTATCTTTTCTTATTTGAGCTGTGTTAATTTCTGCCTCGGGATTATTAAACCTATCAACAAACAGGGAGAAAAACACCTCCACAAAACGTGAAGAAGAGAAATGATCCTGCCTGAAGTAGGTTTAACTAACAGCCCAGGTAGAAAAGTATGATTAGCTGTACATGCACAAGTTTGTTTGCACTTCAGAAACAAATTTCATTCCAAGTAGAAGTGTTTCAGTGAAATAATAACCAGCATGACTCTGTAGGGTCTTTTCAGTGCCTTTGACAAGGTGGCAAGATTGATAACAATTCACTTTACCCTGAAGAAAATTCCCTGCCTGTTATTCCCTTCAGGCATCTCAGGGGAAGTATAGGTCTTCTATTTAAAGGTGTATCCAGAGGCAGTTCTTTTGGATAAAGATATGAGGTTTTCATCAGCAGACATAATGGCAATATTTGAGTACCTTTTGATTTTTTTTCCCAGATATAGGGCAAAATATTGTTATGATAAGATCTGTACCATTTCTCTTTTTGAGTACCATTTCTTGATCATCTAATGGCACATTCCTTTCTTCCAGAACTCAACAAAATCTTTGTGACATTTTACTTCAGAAATATGCTTTTACATGAGCCAGACATAGACATTTTGAGTTATGTCTTGTCCCAATCAACACAATCAATTTACAAGATTTTACAACTCAAATTCTGCTTCTAACTTGTCTTTAATTATGAACCAATTCTTCCTACCAAGACACAGGATTTGACACAAGCTTTATTTCCAAAAACATGCCCCTTGTTCATTCCATCTCCTGACCTGGCATTGCCATTAGGCTGTCACCCTTTTTCTGCAGTTCCCCTTTTAACTTGTCATTCAATGTATTGACATCATCCTTCACCCTTGGAATCACTTGTAAATTCCAGACTTCTGTTATTGCAGTTTAACTTTGTCTGATATGCAATAATTATTAATTTGTGCATATTTTGCACGCAGCCATGCAAGTTGAGGCATTTAAGAAGCTGTACTAGTATTGTTGATTGATCCATTTTCACTTTACTCCCAATTGTTAGGGATCTAAAACTGCATACATATATGTTCTTTTGATGTATGACACATTTTTTAGCATAAAAAAAGGATCAAGACTTTATCCTTTATTAATTTGTTTGAATCAAGTACCTAATGGCCTTACCCATCTCATTTGAATGGTATCCTGTATCTTTACTCCAGACTCTAGTTCTAATTTTGAATCCTTAAGAACTCATTGCCATTTTCATTTCGATGAACACAGCTGGGATCTAACACTTTTGGTTGCAGCATATGTCTGTTGAACTAGATCTAAAGAAGTAACTGTAAAAATTGACATCAGCACTTGTAGAAACATGAGATCAAGGATCTCTGTGTTATGGATAGTATGATGATAATTCATGATTGATCTGGCTTCTGACCTATTATTACCCAATCCTGTCTGTTGCTTACAGCTTCCCAATAATGCAGACTTATTTGTTAACCTCTCATATCTTTCTGACAAATTTTGACTTGTAAAAAGTAAAGCCATTCTTTTTAACTCTTCCCACTCCTTTACTCTCATTAGCATTGCTATCTCTTTTGCTCTGTTATTGTAAAGAAGCTCCCTGTTGTGTGTCTGACAAGAAATACAGTCCTGTATAATTTTTTTTTTACAATATTTAATGCATGGCTTCAATACACTACTTAAATTATGTGTATCAGAGGTAAAATACAGAGGAAAAATGCAACATGCACTGTACCAGATAACTTAAAAGATTTTGCTTTCCATCTGACTCTGCATGCAACCATAATTTATAGGCAAGAAGCCTATGCAAGGTAAATAATATCTATTTGAGAAGGATCAGACTTAAGTAGAAAACCCCACGGTTTCAAATTCGTATGCATTAGGTTTGCATCTTTATTTATGAGGAGTATTAAAATAATTATTCCATGCTTTTTCATCTATATGAATGTTTGACATTTCTAAAAATAATTACACCATTAAGACAATGGAGAATTGCTATAAAAATCCCACTTAAATCTCTCATGACTCTTCTTGCAAGAGTACAAAACAGCCCTCTTTTCCCTTTAGGCAGAAAAAAAGGCCCCAAATCTATTTACACATATAAGATTTCAACCCTATGATATAGCATGGAATGCAGGGTAAGGCATTTCTTGTCTTGTTTCTGAATTTCTGGAAAGCAGATTTTATTCTGCTTTATGGCTCGAGTTACCACTGAATTCATTCATTTAAATTACTTTCTAAAACATTGATAATTAAGTCTAATTTTTAATATAGTAGGCCTCTTAATTCTATCTGCATTTGAAAATTATTTAATAGGCCAATATTTAGCAAGGTGTGCAATAATTCTCTGCTTTGCTCTTGGGCTATGCATTATTTTTTACATTCATCTCACTAACTACAGAACTCCACGTAAGTGTATTTACAGAGGAAAAAATCCTAAGTATTAATTAAATTTGCCATTCCTTGAGACTATTAATTAACTTGTGACCCACTTTGTGAATATCTGATGGCATTCACTGGTTTCCAAAAAGAACAAACATGCTATGCTTTGTGAAACTAGATTGATGCATAAAATGCCATTGCACAAGTTGTCTGCTGTCGTTTATATTCAGAAGAATTTATGTGAAATATATAGTCTCAAAAATCGATACAAACCTTCTATTATCCCAAGAAGGTCATTGGCTGTCATTACCATTGTTATCCGGAAATAGGGTCAGCATTAGCTTTACATATCTGGCAGCAGCTTTTTTGTTAGACACAATTTTTTTTTCAAAAGCTATGATTAGGACACTGTTCTGGGCAAAATTTATGAATTTTACACATTTTCCAAGTTCTGTCTGAGCAGATATTCCTGGGGCTGGATCCAATAAGGCTTTTTTGGTTATCAGGAATAAACCAATGTAATAAATGGAAGAGAAGAATAAAACAAGAAATTTTTCATGCCATATATAATTATTACTGTGATTTGTATTAGACTAGGGATAGATCAGAATACAAAAGTACTAAAAAACTTAAAACTCCCAGTGCTGGTCATGAAAGAATTCAATTTATTTCAGTATCTTAAAGCACCTCAGCAGTTTGGTGTTGTGTTTCCAAAGGAGGAACCTGTCTCAGGATCTTACTTGGCGCAAACTTGCAACTGACAGTTTATCCATTGAATCCATTGAAACAAAGACTTGCCTCTCAATCTTAAGAGCTAATTTTAGAGACTGTCTTCACATCTCTAGAGCTTTAGGCTTATATCATAGACATGCCTTATGAAACCTTTATCTAGGGGTAGGAGCAAAGAGGTGTTACAGAGTCCTCATGGATGTACTGAAGATTACTGTGGAATAATTTAGTGAAGGAAAAAATCTTTGGTTATCCTTTAGTACTCACTCAGGTCTTTTTGGTCTGATATTTTTCAAGAGGCACATAGCTGTGTTGCATTCTTCATATCCATTTTTCACATGTTTGCCATCATTACTTTATGGAGATATTAGGAGATGATAATGTGGTTTTTACTACAAGAGAGCCTTGCTAATCCAGAGAGCAAAAAAAAACCTAAAATTTTTTAAAAAAGAAAATCAGAGCAGTGGCTGAACAGTGGCTTTTCTACCTGACAGAGTACACATTTTACAGAGAAGCTTACATTAATTAGTAAAGGAAATTATTTTACAAATTCATGTTCTTGCCTTCTTGTGTTCTTCATTTCACCTGTTTCTTTTTAGAGGAATTTTATCCTTTGGAGGTAATATCAGAATATACAATAAAATTATAAACAGCATATTTCAAGACATGGTTGTTGCACTGTGGTAAAAAGAGTGAAACTTGTCCATGAGTAGTAGCTGAGCATGGGTGCTAAATCTCAGCAGAAGTTGTTTCCTGAAAGATCTTACACCTCTTATTCACCCTTCAGAATGACACTATCTTGGCTCAGAGAGCTTACTCAAGCTGCTAAAGAGTGAGATGCTTTTCAGATTTTAGGTCAGATGTGCTGTTATGCCATAGCATGCTGCCTTTTATAAACCCAAAAACTTCACAGGTATTTGCAGCAGATTAACAAGTTACTCAAGTACAGTAACAAGTGTATGTCATCAAAATAATTCCCTTCCAACCACTAGAGAAATTTGTCTAAGAAGCTTGAACTGTCATGGTGCTGTATCTTAAATTCCAGTTAATGCTCTGTATCTGAAAAATGAAAAGGGTCCTAGTAGCAATATTTCACACAACCCCATGCCTATCATGGCATATAGAAATAGAGACTTTCAAACCAATTTATGCAAGTCATAAAATTCTTTCATTTTCCTGGTAAGCATCTAGACATGAAAAAAGTTGTTATTTCAATAACTAAGATATCTTTTATGAGAAAAATGGGAATTATTCAAGATTATTTTCATATAGATGTTTCTACATGAAATTATGTAGAACTGTACCTTTCTCCTTTTTCTATAACCAAAGTCTTACGGCAGTAAATCTAATTCAGCATTGCATTATGACAGTTCATAGTACTGCAATATTTTCTAAAACAGTGTGTGATCTATGTTCAGTCAGTGTCAAATCAGTGTCACATCTGGTCTATCAGAGAAATTCTTCTTTAGGGATATGTATCATTATAATGACAAGACTCATATTCATCTTTAGTGACTAAGATATTCTTGCATGCATTGTGTGTATCCTTAAGCAGCTTGCAATATATGAGACAGACTAGGTCCTAGATGTCATTTAATGTAAAATGTGCAGATATGTTGTATTTGTTTTGTTACAAGCTGTAGAGACACATCAAAAAAAA
>PYHW01010552.1:454462-486032 GCA_013186435.1 Turdus rufiventris
TCAAGGAATTTAGGAATTTTTTTCTTCAGATAGGAAATTTATCTGTAAATTAAACTTGATAAGCTGTTTGACTAAATCTCTTGAGACCATGCAACCTTTCTGGGGAATGTACATGCTGACTGGGCTCTCCACCCAAACACCTGCTGGTGCAAAGCAAACCTACTGATGTCCCTTCAAGCTCTAATCTCATCTCTCAATCTTTCTGTATGCAAAAATGAAAATCCCTCTCAGCTAAGCCTCTCCAAAGTCACAGAGAATGGTTGAATAGTGTGATAACAGCAAACTTTCCTTTCAATTGCCTTGATAGAAGTACAGTAATTTCATGATTGTAAGCTGCACCATTTTGACTAAAATTTTGGTCCGAACCTGGAAGTGTGGCTTATAATCAGGTGCAGCTTATAATTGTGAAATTACTGTATATTTTTTCTAATATTTCACATAAATGTTGAACATCTTCATATACCAGAAAAGTGACATAGACACTGTAAGAAATTTAAATTCTTGTGAATATAATAAATGGATTATCTCCCAAGTTATGTCCAAAACATAAATGAAACTTTTTCAATGTTAATTCTTCCTTTTAAAATATAGCAGTGCTTTAAAGCCATCCTTAACAAAATAAAATTAAATACCAAGTAAGTTTTCATATAAAGCAAAACCAGTAACAGAATATTTTTGGTAGTTTAGTCAGCATAAAGCCTTTCCTTTATTACTCTGTCTAGCTGCTCATGCCAAAAGAAAAGGGATGCAAACAATTTTTTTCCCAGACTGTAGTATTCTTTACATCTAAACAGACAGAAAGTGCACAAACCCTTAATTTGCTTGGCAAAGTAGAAGAGAAAGAAGTATGATTGCAGCATCTGTGTGGACATTGCTAGCAAATTGAGAAAAAAATTGAACGGGCACAGAGATTGCTCTCACTGCTGAATGACTGATCAAAGCAAGGCTGAGGTCTGCTGGAGGAATGACAATAGGCCCTCTGGATTTGGTAGATTCCTTACAAAGCTTTGTTGGGACTTGGCTCTAAACAAAGAATTCCACAAATCCAAACACATCTACATTCCTTAGAATTAAGTACGCTAACAGTAATTAATTGCTTTGCCTTATGGATCCATAAATATTTTCCACAAACATATTAGTATTTTCAGATGTGCTGCTTTATGGTGCTTATAACATACCTAGAGTGTCATGTGTACTATCTCCATAATTTTGATGGGAGCACAGGTCAAGAAATGTGAAAAGTAGGCATTCTATTTACGATCTATTTCTGCTTCCAACAAATTGCTATTTCCTGTCTCAGGAAATAATGTTTGCTACCATTTCAATGTGATATTAAGAAGATATTTTTCCTTTCATCCTTTCAACATACATCAACATGTTTGGTCATTGCTGGACGTTTTTCCCCTTTTTTAAGCCTATATTGTACAAAAATCATACCTAATGCTGGTGATTAATAATGAGGCACTTCATAGTGAAACTTCTGCAAAGCAGGAAATTGCACAAACAAACAGAATTATCTCTCACCACATGATAAAATTTAAGTGTAAGAAGCTT
Source organism: Turdus rufiventris (assembly GCA_013186435.1). Classification (NCBI taxonomy): domain Eukaryota; kingdom Metazoa; phylum Chordata; class Aves; order Passeriformes; family Turdidae; genus Turdus; species Turdus rufiventris. The sequence goes on from PYHW01010552.1 coordinate 456,017, forward strand.
CTTGTCAAACACAATCGACAGAACAATAGATTAATCTTCTTAGCAGTAAAAATAATCTATAAACCACTGCCTTCTCTTACAATATAAAAGCCTCTCCTTTTAAACACTGTGATGAAGTGCAGTAAAATAAAATAAAAAATGGTAGTGAGAGAACCAGTGATGTTTCTTCTTCACTCAGAACACAGTGAACTGTGTTAATAATTTTAGTGTTCACTTCCTGTCAAGGTCAATTTAATTTTGTTGTTGCTTTTATGAAAAGCTAATGTTGACTAAAATAAATCTAGCCACTTTCATGATTTCTGTAAGTTTACTAATGTTTCAAAATTTCTCGTTAATTCTGAGACCTGCAAGGAATGGCAAAAATTACTTGGTAAATTTTTCATTTAGGCTTTTAAAAACTTTCTCTCTTTCTTCTGAACGGTCTAAAATATATTATCTTCCAATGGAAAAGTGCATAATATACTAAAATGCAAGTTTAGAAAAGAACTGAATTTTTGTTGTGTAAGAAACACCTATTTTTAATTTGTTTCCATTCCAAAATATAAGCAATGTTTTTCTTCAGTTCTTCAGAAGAGCAAAATCCCATAGTACTTTATTTGGCCAAATAGTTAATTTGAAACTCAGAATAATCCTTCTTGGATTACTTGCATTACTTCTTCCATTACTACTTATAACATGCAATAAATAAATAAAATATGTCTATAATATTTTTGTCCTATGATGCATTTAAAGAACTCTTCAGTAGTCATTTAGTGCCTATTTTTTCAAGGCAACTTAAGTATACCCTTCAAAGGACACTGAAATGTCATGTAAGCATGAGAATGTACCTCAAATCCTTCTTGTTTCATTCATATAATTTTTATTATCTCACAAGGTTTATTGCTGATCTTATATTACTTATATTATTTGTTTAATTATTCTTTGATATTACTGAAACATTAAGCTGCAAATTCTTTGTACGACTAAAAAAAGAAGAATCAAAGTACTGTAACTTACATGGTGCAAATTTGAGTTTAAGGGACATTTTGTAGCCCGGTCTCTCCTTTTGCACACAGAATAGAAGAAAATTTTGTTTTAGTATTTCAGGCAAGAAAAACATCTCTTTGCTCTAGCAAAATGTTTGCTTGTAATTGTTCTTTGCAAAATGCTGGAAGTTGCCTAATTTAATTCTTCAGTATTGCAGATTACTGTCATTTTGTGAGTAAGTACAAATAATGTATGGATTCAAACTGTTAAAGACAGTACAGTCTGAAGAATCGCGTGCCAGACTTGTATTCCTGGCAATTATTCACAACTTGACTATGAATCTGCTGTGTGATGTTAAACAAGCTACTTTATTGTTTTCCTACTTCCTTTACATTAAAAAAAAAAGGCCATGAGATAACCCCCTTTGATAAGAATTTTGAAGTCTCAAACTATTATTTGCAAAATTAACTTGAATAGAGCAGACGAACTGGGGACTGATTTTTTACCAGGACTTTATTGAACTTTATAAAAGCTGGCTAAACCTCTGAGCAAGCTTTATTACCTGTGCAGGTGTCAGACCTGCCCTCACAAGCACCTAGTTCTGAGTGATACAGGAAGAGCTGTATGTCACAGAGACAGCATAGGAAAAAGGCTGGAATTACAGTTGGAACAGAAATAAAATTGAAGAGAGCTCTTATCAGAATTTAGTTTGGATGTGTCTCATATAGACTAGAACGTTTGCTTATAAATTTGTACCAGTATGAACATTTCTTAAACTATGTATGTTATTATATTTTAATATTGGATAGTGAGACTTCTGGGAATATTTAAAGGCCTTTAAAAAAATCAAGAGAAATTTAACAATTATGAACTCTAATTGCAGACCACCAGATACTATCCCTTCTATTAGCATGATAAATTTCCAAATTTTTTTTTATACAATAAACAAGTTTTATTTAAAAACTTGCCAAACTTCTAAAATCTTCTGAAGATTAATACTCATATTTTATTTACATGCTAAATTAATTTATTTCAAGCTTATAATTTTTTTATAGCAGTAATGTTCTACAATGTTGAACTCTATATCCAACCATTGTTCCCAGTTAGTAGAGAACAATTATATTTAAGCTCATTTTCCTATTGTGCATCATATGAGTGTTCAGTCCCCTTGGAGAGAGCAATTTGAAATGGTCTTCTGAAATTAATTTTGCACATTTTCTGAGGTCAACTTTCTCAGTTTTTAAATTTTGCTACCTGACACATACAAAAGAGTTTAGGTGAGCTCTTATCAGTTCTTCCTACAAAATCATTAATGATTTCACCAATATTTGCCTGCTAGCTTCGCAAGCTACGTTTCCTTTTTTCATGGCAGCTTTATAATGACTACATAATATTGCATTGTCATCCTTCTCTATCATAATCTATTGATGCATCCACAGACAGGTATTTTTGGTTTCCAGGTTTTTTTCAGTTTAGGGGTAGTTTATTTTTTTGGTTTTTGAATTTTTTTGTTCACAGGTGATCTTGCACATTATATCCTTACAGGTTTTCTGAGATATTAGAGCTACCAACTAATATGTAGACAAAATTCAACAAAGTAGTAGAATATGTCCTGCTTGTTTCTTTATAACATCTCCAGCGATGCCCAAAACACTAATCAGGCTTTCAGTGAAAAACTATGCATTTGGTCTCTGAGGGACAGACTATGATACATGTTTCCATGCAAGCACTTTTGGAAACAATGGGTTTATAAACCAGTGATAATTCTAACAATTCAGAATACCAGGGGTCAGTGGGGGAAACAAAACCAAAACCAAAAACTCCAGAAACAAAACCCCCAAACCACTAACAAAACCCAACAAACCAGCAAAAAAAAAAAAAAAAAAAAAAGCGAAACAAAAAAACCACAAAACAAAACAAAACCAAGCCCTCACAAAAAAACCCAAACCCACAAGCAAAGAAAACCAAAACCGGAACCAAGCCACACATTCCACACATTTGGATTCCAAGCTCCTAAGAATTCATAACATTTTCAGTCTGAAAACAATGATAGATTTTGTTCTTAAGAATCTGTGAGCAGCATTCAGAGCTTTAGAAATGTATAGATGTGTCCTAAAATGGAGAAAAGGCACATATTATGCTACTATATTTTATATACATTTTCTGAGCATCCAAGAAATCACCATAATCTCCATGTAAAACAGGTACTGTTTGGCATTCAATGTACAATATCATCCACCCCTACAAAGAACCATATGGAAAAGAATATCTTCTTCTTTCCACTTCTCCTTTCTTGTACAAAAAATAGGAATAAAAGAGCAGGTCCCATTTCCATTTTTAAGTAGTCTTGCAATATTCTGTTAGCCTGTCAAGGCAATACTTTACCTGATTGCATTTCACAGGTTCGCCTCACTTCTTCCGTACGTCATTTCAGGACATTCTGAGGAACATACATTGTTTCCACTGTGCTTGAGCATTCTTGTACATAAAATTCATGTTTACAATGAAAGACAGTATAACTACTGCACCTTCTTCACACAACTTTAAGAAAAGACTCCCTGTTAAGCATGTTTCTGAATTTCTGCAGTTTCTTTGATTTCTTTGCTCATTACTTTTTAGAAATTCACAAAGCAAAGAGAAAATCCTAAGAGCACTTCACATTATCAATTAGACATTCTGAATGTCTCAATTCCAAATACAACATATTCTGCAAACATACAGCACAACACAGAAAGAAAGTCTGCATTTTTGAGAGTGCTTCCGTCCTTATACATAAACCTTGAATTTCCATGCATGCATCAATGTGAAGTAATCAAAATTTTTTCTCAGAGTATAAAAAATTACGTAAAACAAACCTGCAGTGACAAAGGCCAAGAATTCCCTAATGGGGATAATCAACTTGAAGTAGACAGCTTCTCATCAATATAAGTAAGTAAATAAATAAATAAATATTGGCTTGTCATTTTATTAATACCCATTGAATCACCTTCCAATTCAAGAAGAACATCTTTTCTGGTGTTCTACAAAATTGAGGTTCCTAAATTATTTCTGTTCACTTATCCCTCAAGAAGCAAGAGTTTCTGTCTCGGAATTTGTGTGCTATAACAACTGAATTAGACAAATCAAACTTTTTATGCTTTTCATGCTTTTCATGCACTTCCTTTCTAACCTGGACATCAAAACCCCCTTTTAATGCCTGCAAAAACATCCACTAACAAAGCAGAAGGAATTTATTCTCTGATGATGGAGATTACTGTGAAAACTGGGTCACTAAATTGTTATTCCATATTTATACATATTGAGAAGGTTATGATAGAAAAATGTTAGGAAGAAGTTTGAGAAGAAAACAGAACGGTGAAAGCCATGTTATTTGATTCCTAACTCACATTATTTCCATATTAAAAGATTTCACAAATCACCTACCTTAGACTACCTAATGATGTTCTTACCACATTCCATTGAAATGTGATAGGGCAAGTTCTTGAGTCTATGAAGCTTCAGTGGTTTCCTGGAACACCATATTAAATGAGGTGTATGGAACTGGCCACAACTAGCAGCAAGATGAACTTGTGTTGGATGTCAAGATTCTCCATGACAGTTCTCATTTGGCGATAACAATGAATGCCTGTTCTGCTTTGTGACACTCTTTTTATCAAATTAGGTAATTAACTGCGTACCATCACTATTGGAACATACATCGAGAAAATCCCATCAAGAAAATCCCAAGGGAAAATAACTACTTGAGTTTCAGTGAATATAGTGTTGTTTTTAAGTAAATTTCCAGCCCTGAAGTTTTTGTCATGACTTTTCCCCAATTGCTATAAAATCAACTATTTTAAGCTTTGCAACAGAGAAATGACTGCATTTTATGACATCACAGAGCACAACTACAACCACATTTAACTACACCTGCTGAAAAATCTGAATTAGAGTGCACAGAGTTCATAAGAAAATCTGACAACTTTCTTAAACAGTAGTGGGGATTAATACATTTTTGAGAAAATGATTTTCCTGACAGACTGGGATGTAAGCCATCAAATTGTTTAAGTGCCAAAACAGATAAATGCTGAGCAATATGCTAGATTTACACTGCATGAGCTGAAGTGGCCCATATATGGACAAAAGAATTGGCAACTCCTGGACATACCAGTGGCAGCACATCCACATGTATATTTACTACTGTAAGCCCCAAAACATACCTCAGAGAACTGCATTTGCTGTTTGCCATTTCTATTATTGTTTAATCTCTGGGAAGACAGTAAGACAAAAGTTGAAAGTGTAGAAAATCTCACTCTAACAAATAAATAGAAAAATAAAGAAAGGGTTTTCTTTATAGCAGCAGGAAAAAAAAGTATGTGCATGCTTGCAGTTATCAGAATCAAACCACTCCTTTCAGCATCTAGGAACACTTTAATCAGGAAGATTTTCAGCACAAAGCAACAGCAAGCATGGAAACAGCTCATGATCTTTCTGACTCTGAACATTTTTGCTACAGTCTTGTCACATCAGCTGGCAAGAGTATTTGGGCTTTTGACTCAGTAAGAGTGCCATATGGGTCACAAGCTTCCAATTTCTCACTGTTTGAAATGTTTTCATTCCAGTAAAGGGAGTTTCCTGGAGGCTATCATGAATAGAAGCATGGACAGATTAGCCTCTCATATGCATAACCACACTTTGATAGAAATAGGACAAAGTGTGTGAATCTGAAGTGTGCTGAACAGACTTAAATCTGCACCTACAACATCTAATATCATTAGCAACTTCACTGGTAAAAGAACAAATCACTAAACAAAATCAAAATAAACTTGTGAAAGGAAAAGAAATCCAGAATAGCATATTATAGAAACAAGAATAAATTGAAGTAGATCTTCAGACATGGTTAAAAATTTTAACAATTTTTCTCATCTGTCAAAAGGGAATGTAAACTTACTGACAACATCATGCCTTTGGTGAGACTTGCAGGAATGTGCCATAATGTCTTATCACTAAGTATTTTAGGGGAGTAGGCAGCTGAAAATAGATACATTAAATTCACCTGCCAAAGTGCTGATTTTTTATATAAAAATGTCAAGATCTTGCACTACAGCCAAATGAATTCATAGTAGACTAGTGACATCTAAATTGCCAATTGCAAGTAATTGCAACGTATTTTCTCATGCTTTTTTCATTTTCTTCTTAAAATAATGAACACGCACATGATTTGTAAAGATTATAAAGTAGCTTAATAGACTATCTCAAAGTTTCTCCTCAAATCATGTTCTTTATAGAGTGATTTAGTGTGAGTTCTGGATTTGATTAGGTCAGAAAGGGTTTACCACTGGGTTAGATAAAATATGCGCAAGTGAGCCCTTTGTTTGCGCAGCGTCCTTACACCAGACAGACTCTGACAGAATCATTACTCCTTTTGATATTTTCCAGTCAGCCTCTGAGCTCTCCAGCAGAGGTTACCTTTAAAAAAAAACTGTGGGGAAATGCAATGGCTGGTGCTCATCTCTGTCAGAAAGATTCTCTAGGCAGTGTTTCAGAACTGTCTTTTGCCTCTCTTTATAAAGAGAGGCCTGGAAAGAAGAGTTGGCATCACCCCTGAACGTGATGAGATTGAGAGGGACCTAGAGACTGGAGAATTCTGGTGCAACAAAAAATATTTCTCAATATCTACAAGGAGAAAAAACATTAGCCAGCAAGGCTGTGAAAGAGATGTAAATTATAAGAAAATAAAGCAAAACATGGCAAAACACATGTCAGAATGAAGATAGAGTTGCCATATGTGAACTGCAGTCTTGTTTTATTTTTGATTAATTAGTGAAATGGCCTTTAGGAATTTCTAGTAAACCTTCTGAGGAAAATAATCCCAAACAAATGAACGAGCCAGTCAAACTAAAAACAAACAACAAAAAGGCTTCATAGTACAGAGTATCCTGAGCAACACCTGCTGAAAAATGATGCAATAATTTGCTTTTTTTTCTCCTCCAAACTGACAATCTTTTTTTCCAGCATGTGCAAGTGATATGCCAAGGGTCTAACAAATATTTGAAATGTAATCTGGGAAGTAGAAACACTGAAATGGAATATATATATAGTTAAAAATTCTTACTGAAATAAAACCAATTTTATTTTTTTTATAAATGACATCCACATCTTAGAGCTGGTAGAACCCTGCAGATATTAAGTTCCATGTGAATGATAAAGAGGGGCCTGGGAATATAGGCATGCCAAGCATTGCTAATTGGTTTTATTTTAAAATAAACATTCAAAAAAAACAGCAGGAGAGTGGGGTACTTTCCCTGGTTTGTGTGCATGTATGAACATTCAGTCGCTCCTATTAATGGCTGGTCACTGCTTCTACAAACCTTCAGCTGCAATTTCTTATTCACCTAAGCTGAACGTACTGTGGCTATTGCAAATATAAAAATAAAGAATGGATAATCCAAGTGAATCTTAGGATGGCTTTCCACCATAAAAGCTAGACCAAAACCAAAGAAGCAAGAAGCTCTTAAGGAAGTCAAAAGATATCACGTGTACTGTCAATAAACTGCTTTTCACTTACCAGCCAGCCTCAGGGGGTGAGGGAGGTGAAAGAGTTTCAGAAAGAAGAAGCATGAATAAATTTATAGTAACAAAAGAAGAAAAAACCAAAACATATGTTGGAGAAATGAAAACAAATCCACAGTTTAAAATAACACCCAAAGAAAACAGACAGCTGTGAAGAAAAAAAAAAAAAGAAAATTCAAGAAGAAAAAAAAACTCTCTAAAGGGGAAGATATTTGTATACTGCTTTTTTAAAAAATCAGGTTCTAAGCTGTCCTTTTCAGAAGGTTATTGTATCTATTATATATCAAGGTCTCTACCAAGGCATACCCAAACTAGTGTTGCAATTAAGCTGTTACAAACTGATCAGACTAGGAAACCACTTATATCTGGGAGCTGGTATGAGAGTCTAAGTAAGACAAACAGACATTATGTAAACACTTATTAAGGAATGACTGTGACAATATTGTCTTTTTAAATACTAAAAAAAGGTGGCAGACATACTTCAAGATATGATGTCATTTTAAATATCTTCTACATCATTTGAAAATAGCAGCATTATTGTACATAAATTGACAAAGAAAATTCATGCTAAAAATTTTTGCATTTGATGTTTAAGGCATTTTGTTTAGATAGGAGAAAAGTATGTGAATGGAAAAAAGAAATAGAGAAAAATGTAACAATATTGCCAAAGTCCAAATACAGAGTGAACTTTCAGAATGCAGATCTATGACATTTCCAGCTTCGTGGGACATAGTGAATAAACTATAGCAACAAATAGTATATGTTTTCATATACATAAAATAATCTGCCATTGTTTTTCACTTTATTTTATAATCATGGAGTACACTGTCTTAAAGTTCAGAAAATTTGTTTTATGTAGTTATGACTGCTATGAGAAATAAAAAACTTTGAAAGTGACAGTCAGTGACTGTAAATACTGAAAGGTGTGTGGTAAGCTTCAAATGTTAATGATCATTTGCCTTTTCTTTTGGCCAGGCAGTAGTAGCAGTGCTGATGATAAAGGCTGGTATATATAGTCTTGCTAGAGAGATTCTGTTTTCTTTGAAATAGGAACTTTCCAGGCACTGCTACTTCAGACACCAGCCAACATCCATTAGCAGATAGCACTGTAAAGCTGCAGGCTAGGTAGAATCAGAGTAATGACTCCTATGATTGGCACTGTTAATGACTTGTTCCCTGAGTTCTCGTTCTGGTTGGTATTTACTATTTTGCCCTGTCTTCTCTGGCCTTTTCCATGTTACATCAGTGAACAAAAAGAGCTTGAATTGCAGAACGCTACTCTTGATGTGATGAATTTCTCTAAAATTTCTTTATGAATCTGTGGAATTCCTTTTCCTAAAAAGCCTGCCAACCCCACAAAGAATGTGCTGCTGTTGGACTAGAAGTAACATATGAAGAATAAACTCTGCAGGAAAGCAAAGAATGTAATTATTTTTTTCTTTTGCTTTTCATAAGCAACTACATAAGTACAATACAAAGTCTAGAGATATTAGCACTTATCTAACAGAGAAGATACATGGTTGGTTTGTGTTTGAGTGTTACAGAGCTCCTTCTGAAATTACTACAGCTATGTACATTAAAGGTGGAGTGTCATTAAAAGTGGATCTTCATTTTATCTACATCTAGCCATGCATAGGTGTTCGGTCTAATCTTGTTATCTAAGCAATTTGCAGAGTCAGTAAAGTTAAACGCAGAGGAGTTCTGTGTAGGGTTCTGAAATAGGTGAGGAGAAGTTACCAGCTAAAGATGCCTCACTTTTTTGAATGACAAAAGCAAAAATAAATTAAATAGCTTGCCCAGATGTCAAGTCTTAAACAACTAAAGTGAATCTCACCCTGAATACCTACACTAAACAGGAAAATTTAAGCTAAAAAATCAATGTTTCTATGACCAAATTTGCTTTAATTTAGTGGGCTTTTTTCCTCTTCCACACCACTTCAGAGATGAAAATAATCACTTTTATTATACTGTGCACCTTATGTTTCAACCCTTGCTTTTTATAACAATAACAAGGTTACATAGGGAGTCTGTTTTGAGAATTATCTTTCTTTTTAGGGAGTCTATTTTGAGAATTATCTTTCTTTTTTTACTGAGAAAGTTGGATTCAGCCTTAGCCATGCAAACTCCTTTGTTACTCATTGATCTTATTCACATATTAGGCAGGACTTTGCAAAAGCCCAGCATTACAGTTCAGAACTGAAGAGATAAGTCTGGAGTCTTTGAAGATTTAAAACTCTTTGAAAATATGGTCTGATGACTCCATTCCAGAGCCCACAGGGGTCACTGTAAATTTTTGAATGTATTTCAAAAGCCTCTGGATCAAATCACACCCCCTCCACCTCTCATATACATAACTATGCTTATTTCAAGAAAAGTTTTGTAATATCAGATTTCAAGGAAAATTTAAATTGACCACACAGAGATACTAATGTCCCCAGACTGCCTGCTTAAACTGAGAATATATGAGCTCCACCATGTTTCTATACTGAAACTGGCTTTGTTATTCCATGGTAGAAATAAATGTATGTTTAACATTCTGCAGATGTCTATGCAATGCTTATCTGCAGCCAGAATGAATAATTCTAAAAGGCTGATGTTTGAACACATACTACAGCACAGCAGAATTAAAGGTGAAAGTTCAAGTGCTGCAATTTCAAACTATTGATCAATGGTAATTTTTGGCACCCCTGGGTTAGTGATGCTGGCATATGGCAAGCAAGCAAACCACGAAGGTTAAGTATGAATCATCAGTACAAACATGACTCTCCTTCTTCAGTTTCTTTATATTTAAAAAACTTTTGCTGTTAGGTGGTCTTTCTCCTGCATGCACTGCAGCAAGGCATATCTTGTAGACCAGGTCTTCTGAGCACATCAAATTAGAGAGAATGTTGAGAAAGAAAGCTGACTGTCTGTTCCTACCAATTTTTTTTAATAACCCAGAAAAATAATTATTTACGTGTTGTTACTACACTTTATTACATCAGGAATGACTCCAGTTTTGTCCTATTAATCTTTACACTTTCAAAATTATTATTAAAAATCCCTTTAACCTATAGTTTTTTTCTTATTACACTATAAGTTATAGAAAGAATAATGTGTTTCATAATCTGTTTATTTACCAGAATTTGTTTAAATAAACATAATTTGGTTAATACTCATTGAGCAAGGATATTAAATCTGTTATACTCAATAGTGCTGCTACCCCATCATCATTATTCAGCATTGATTAATTCACTAGGATTTCATTCAGGAACACTCCTATCTGCAAATTCCTATCTTTTTGAAAAGCATATAAGATCTGGGTTGGTCTCATTAGTAAGAATTTCAAGCATAATTCTACCATTTCCAACTATTAGGAGGGAAAAAATATTTTGCTTTCTTACATTACCTCAGTAATGTTATTACAGTTGCTAGTTTTATTAATTTTATACTCTAATGATCTATATATATAGTAAGAATGTTGCTGCACTTTATGGGGAAAAAAGGTATACTATTCATTTTGTAAGAACATAGCCAGTAATAAAGTATTGTCAAACTATTAACCAGTCATAAGCTTTGTACTTAATTTACACAGTTCCAGGACTATGATTTGCCAGACTTTCTCTGCCTCTAACTTTGTTTCATTTGATTTACCTGTGACTGTATTTTCTCTGAATGAGCAGGTGTCTATGGCTCATTTATTTAACATTTTTTTAATCTTTGTATTGTAGAATTGCAGAATCACACTGTAATTTTTATGCACATAACAGTAGCAAGCAGTTATTTCATGTAGAGTGAGGTATTTATGACTCTCACATGGTATTCTAGTGTAGAGAAATACAGACCTGGGTATCAGGAGAGTTAAGAAGAGGAGACACAGGGTGGTGCACTGAGAAGTGCAGACACAGGATGGTAAGAGATGGGCACAGTGTGGCCCCAGAGGCCAAACAATCATAAACAACTCAGCATCAGTCAGTTAAAGAAATGCAGACATGGAACTGCACAGACCTGCATTTAGGAGTTGCAAGCAGAACACAAGACTGATGTCAAACATACTGGAAGTCTCTACTCATGGCAAATCCAGGTTTAACCTGGAGCTTCAGATTAAGGAAGAAAGAGTAATGTGTGAAAGTGTGCAGGCAAACACACAAAAATGATCACCAATAAATCCCAGAGTCACAAAGGAACTGTCCAACAGGAACACCACATTCCTCCTGCTGATGAAAGACTCTGGATGCCAGTGATTCACTTTAAAATCCCACAGTTAGAATTAAACCTCCAACCTCACAGCCCAGAGAAGAATGGTGAGCTCATGACTAAAAGATACAAAAGCTAAATGCATGTATAACAATTTGAAGTACATTCTTAGTGTTTCTTTATTCAATAACATTTCAGTCTGGACTAAGAATGATTGGATGGTAAAGATTTCTGTTGTACGAACAATAAATTATTTTAATTCCTTAAATATATATCAGGTGCCCTGCCTTTTCCTATAAACAAATTTGAAGCATAAAACTTGTGGTTAAGCAATGCCCTGATTAAAGCTGAAGATTATATCTTACACTTATCATTAACAAAAAAATTATAGGACATACATGCATCAGTTATATGATTTGGTTTCTAGGAAGTTAATTTCACCTTAGAAACATTTCAGTGAAGATTTGATCATTTTTTCACTTGTTTTACAATCATCATACTTTAGAGGAAAGATGCTGTCACAACATAAACATCCAAATATAATTTGAGAGAAAAAATACCTTTAGATATTATATTATAATATTATATTATATTTATGTATTATATAAATACTATATAGAAAGTGGCTTTATTTCAGAGTCACAAATGAAAATGTGAAGTTTTCCTTTTACCTAAACAAGAAATATGTATAGCTTATAATTACAAAGCAACAAAAGTTTAATATGTGTCTAAGAGAATTTTCAGCTGCAATTTATATTTCATATCCCCTCTGGAAGTTTTAGGGCAATTTTGGGGAGTTTTGTTCTGGTTCTTTTTAAAGGAATATTATTTGACATCAGCAAAAAACAGTTATGACATAACTTTGAGATGGTACGGCTCTATCTGGAAAACTAAAAATAAAATACATTAAAATAAAATAAAATAAAACATTAAATAAACCCCACCCAAAATATTGAAAACACTGTATCCTTTCTTTTCCAGAATTCCAGATACACCTAACAGAACTCACTCAGTAACCTTTACCATTGGCATATAGGAGAAGTAAATTGGAAGTTATTTTTAATCTCTGTGGAGCTATTAAGGATAATTTTCTCCCAGCTCTTGGGAGAAAATTTGTAGCAATTTCCTTTTCCTGCTTTAGCTCTTTTTCCTTTTGAAGGTAGAATTTACTTTTCTTTTCCCTTTCATTAAAATCTTTATCCCTTGGAGATTCAGCACCAAAATTTTCCTCTCTGAATGCCACAACTGTATTGTAAAACTCACCAAGCAGAGGAAATGGATTGAGGAAATATCTCTTCCTACATCACTACAGAAGTGTACAATGAGCATGACATTAAATCCAGACGGGTCTTCTGCCAAAAGAGAGCCATGCCCACTGAAAGCCAGTCCCATACACTTCCTCTCTTCCTCTGTCATTCAGTTGCTTAATTCATGCAATTAGAACAGAATCATCTGTGACAATTTGTTCCACTCCTGCAAGCCTAAAGGTTAGCATATACTGGTTAGAAAAATAAATAATAATTTAAAAAAATATAATAATAAATAAATAAAGAAAACAAGATATTAATCCCCACATGTCCCTACTGTGGACATGTGTTCTAGCTCAAAATTACGCCACCAAGTAAGATGCAGTCAACTCTGTGCAAGCAGTAATTTAGGGATCTAGGTGAAAGTCTCCAGTAGGCACCTTAACTGATGCAAGTCCATTTCTCCCACTCTGCTGGCTTTAGTTTGAGAATTCTTTCACACCTGGGTAACTACTTGAGGTCCTGCTCACTTCAATGCATAAATTCTTAAATTTTTACAGTCAGTGCTACCTGAACAGAGTTCTAGTTGCTTGAAACATTTTTTCAAAACCCATACAATGCTTTAGCAGAATCATGAAAATAATGGTTAACAGACTGTCAAAAGCTAAAAGTAACTGCTTCTTAGACTCTATTCTGCTTTCCCATTTTTCTTTGTGATCTTCCCTATAAATACAAAGAAATAGATTAAATACATGAAGAGTTAGAAAAGATAACAACAACCATCTCACATAGTGTTGGATGACCATTGAACCATATGTTTTATTGTAATTGATATAAAACCTCTCCTATTGTCCTGCAGTGAACCTAACAGCTGAGTCAAAGAAACTCCGTTTCCAGTGTTTTTCATCCTTTCACTAGGAAAAAGCCTAAAACCAACTCTCTCTCTTCTATCTCTCTCCAAAGCAATCAACAGAGAGAGCACAACTCCCACTCTTCTTACACGTTTGGAAGCCTATATACAAAATAATTGTCAAATTCTTCAGAAATTAAAGCTGGCACTCAATAAACACAGACTATAGTCTGGAATATGTTCAACCCACTCCTATTTAGAGAATCCTGGAAGTTTCAAAGGAAAAAAAATATTGAGAAAAAGAGGAGGACAGGGAGGAAAGAAAGAAAAAAAAATCATCATTCCTGTTTTTCTTTCCTGTGAACTAAAAATTCCCTTAGGAGTACAATAGGAGTATTTCTGTCTGCTGTGCTTTACAATCATCCAGAAACTGAAGGTTTTATAATATAAGGTGACTCCCTAGCCTTAGCTGATGAATGGCTATAATTTTCCATTAGACATCCTGAATCATCCAACTTGCCACAGCAAGGAAGCTCTCTAACTCTGAATTGAAGCTATAATTCTAAAACATAAGAGTTCACTGTGGAAGGGTAACACATTGGTTGTGAATCCTTGACATTCAAGCACTCTTGAGGAAAAAAACCCAAACAAAAAACAAATGCCATTTATTTACAGAGAAAAGGATTCTGAGTGAGCTGAGTCATTTAATGCTGAGTGCAAAACCCTAACTGGGGTCCAAAGGAAGATTTAAAACAGGACAAAGCAGGATGCTGGAGTAGGCAGTACCACAGATCTTAAATATAAAAGCATTATCAAGGATAGCTAACTCTAAACACGTCAGATATAATGACCTATATTAGTAGCATGGAAGTAGGTTTATTTGGCTTAAAACCTAGGGAGAAAATTTCCAGTCTTTTTCTTCTGTAGAAATAGGAACTTGAAAGAAAGAGGCTGAAATTAAGGGATCATTGGTTATTAACGTGATATCATCAAACTCTGACATCTTGGGATGAAAAGATAGTTAATATTTCATGAATTAAACACTGAAAAGCTCTAGCATCAGCAGAACAAAATAATGTTTGAAAAACATTATTCCTAAGTGAAACTTGTTTTGAACATCACAGTTGGACATACAGTTGTAACTTAGTAACTAAACTGTCTGACAGAGAACAAGAATAATGGCAATATTTTGTGAGATGGAAAATAAAAGTGAGGACTAGCGGTGCACTAAAGGTGACAAGTGCAAATGCCTAATCAAGATAGTCTTCTGAGAGGAGGGATGTATGGTATAGTTAGGTCACTTGACTACCTTGTTGAAGATCTGAGGTTTTTTGCAACTAAATCTTCTATGCCTTGACAGCTGCTGAAGGCCCTGTGGATGTGAAACATGCAGGACAAGTACCAAAATCTTTCAGTGCTTCAGTTCCTACCTCTACAGTAAAAAATGCTGCTTCCTTTACCTCTTCTCAAAGCTGTAAGTACCCCTGTGACCATGTGTGTTTCTGAGATTCATGCTCATGCTTCTTGCTGGTTGGACCTACAAAAAAGAATTTGGCAACCATATTCCTTAGCCTGGTCAGAAACCCCCAGTTCACAGAGAGTGGGCTTGGCTCCAGCAGCCAGACAGGATTGGTCAGAGCCTGAGCAGTTGGAGATACTTCCTATAAAATTACAGGGAAAATCCCAAGTCCAGTCAAGTCAGAGACAGAGGTGCTATTACATTGGTTGAGCATCCCACTATTCATACATGCTACATACATTCATACATGCTACATACGTTCATACATACTACAGGATCTCATCATTCATATGTACTAACCTCATACATTTCCCATTAATTGAAGAATCTTGAAATCCACAAAGAATTAATAGAGAATAAAACAATCCTGATCTAAGCGGATGTGAAGGGTTTTTTTCCAAGTATTAAGACAGTGGTCTTTTTTGACTACTAGCCAGCTGGTCAGCTGTTTATTAATTCACAAAATAAATGCCAGCTTCAGCTTGGTGAGTAGCAAATGCCCCAAGGTCCTGGCAAGCAACTCACACTTGGCAGATTTTTGTACTCATCAAGCCCAAATCAGGAAAATGAGAAAACAAACACCAAGCCTGCTTTTTCCCAAGTACCAACCAGGAGACAGAAGGTGTTATTATAAATTACGAGTCTTTATCTGGCATGTTTGAAATACAGTTGCAGCTAGAGATATGTGGTTGGGCTGGCAAATACTCATTCAGTTTCCATTTGAGGGCAGTGAGAAAACCCTATTCTCCCAAGTGTCAATAACCTTATAGCAAACTCTGTAAATAAGCACCAAATGGATTTTGTGGAGTGGTTTGATTTCCATTAGATTCCACCTTCAATTATTAGTGATGTCTGACTTCCTTATTTTTAATTCCAGTGAATGCCACCTACTAAGAATTGTAGGCTTGTGTGAGTGCTGCACTTTAAATGAAAAATTAACTGAAGGTGAAACCTTAACAGCAGTTTTCAGCTCTTAGGTGACATTCAAAGCTGCATTCCAGCAAGAATCATTTTAACTTCACTGCTGTAACAGGGACTAAAACTGTTTCCTAAAAGTAGCACTACAAAGCATTTTAAATAATAACTTGACCCTTTATCTTCTGTAAATTTGCCAGGATGTAATTGGATTAGCCTGGAAAAAACCCAGCACTATTCCTGTCTATTGGAAAGATACAGGATTAAAAAAAAAAAGGCTAACAATTCTCAAAGTGGATCAGTACAATTTCTCCTGCAACCCATAAAGTTTAATAGATGATTATTTAAGGAAAGAAGAGCATTGAAAATCTACATGGACGACATGCTAAAAATTATCTTTAACATGGTCTTCTATTAACTACGTTTTTAAAAAATAGGCATATTAAATGAAGAAAAGGTATGTACATCACTTTTAATTACTTGTCTAACTTCAAATATGATATGCAGTGTGCAGTCTAACTTATTGCTAAAGAAAAACAGCATGTGCAACATTAAGTAGTTGCTCCGTATAAACTAGTTTACATGCAAAAAGTTAAAATATGGATTCTGAAATATATAAAATTTCCAGTGAAGTACTTCAATGGCTTAACTACCATAACTACGGAAGATCCCTGCATGCATTACTATCAAGCTAATTTATTTGAATATTTTATATTAGGAAAATCCAGGGCAAATAGTTAGCACCTTCAAGACCCAGACACAGTATTTTCATATCTTTTCTGGATTACTATTTGGAAAAAACTGTGGTTTTACATTGAAAGTGGTCGTGTAAAATTCTGAATAATACTTTCACCTTGTGTTTCAGGTTGAGCAGAACAACATGGTTTATACCTCTTAAGTCTTCAAGTAATGCTGTGAAGAGGAACATGTGTAAACTATTTTTTTTCTCTTTTTTTGTTTCCACTATAAACAACATTCTTGGTCCATTTCAATGGTAATGTAGCTCCTACACAAATGTAGTTCCAAAGCCTTCATATCTTGAGTTCCTGAAACTGGTAATATTATCACATAAAAAAAAAAAATCAGCAATACAGTTTTCTGAATTTTTTTCCCATATCAGTCTCCACTGGATGGAAACAGTTTGCATATATCAAAATATATAGAAACTGAAGAAAGTATGTGGAATTTTCATTAACTACATTTATGCATATCTGGATGTACACAAACACATATTGAAACTTGCTGACAGAAACTGTTTTTCTGTTCATGAAGGTTAGACTTTGCATTGTTTGGGAAAAAAAAATCACCAGTTGCTGTGTCCAAAATATTTAATTCGTAGATTGATGCTTCTTAAATGTATTAATTTATTTTTTATATATATATGTGTGTGTGTGTGTGTAGTGGATGAAGACCATATTGGAATAATTCAAGGGAAATTAGTATTAGAAATCTAACATTGGAAAGATAAGAGAGCTTTTCTTAGGCGTATGATTAAGTATTTCATCACTTCCTGTAAAGTACATTTTAGTAGGTTGGGATCAAGCTGCCACACAAGTGTTTGGACAACACCATTCACAGGTCAAACTTTCAGTTATGAATCCTTATCTGTTGAAGTTTGGTGCAGATGACAAGAAACTCAACACTTCCAGTGGCCAGATAAGAAATGTATATTCATTTGGGTTTGGAGTTTTGAGTTTTCTTTTGGTTCATTGGTTAATTTTCATTTTTATGGGATTTAGGGGGTTTTAATTGTCAGCTCTTTTTACGTATATTTCTAGGTCTTAGTTTTCCTGTACAGGGTGTGTATGTGTTTTATGCAATAAAATGACAGAGACATAGAAGTTTTAATTTTTTTTTCCCTCTCTCAGTACTAAAGTACAATGCATGTCACATATGCCAAAACTGGATGAACATAACTAAATCAAAACATGAGTCAGTGCCTTAATAGCTTGCTTCCAGGCATTACAGCAGTATCTTGGAAATTTAAATGCATGCAACCAACCACACCAACAGTCTAAACTCTTACTGTGATACTGCACAGTTACAAGAGCCTGGAAGATAGATTAAAAAAATAAAAAAATTAAAATTTCTTTTCCATATTTTATTAAGTAATCTCTATGAAAGCCTGTCATGCCCTACCTTTTGTATATAAAAAACAAAACCTGTGACATTCCACATTCATGCTAGTGTAACATGAGAAAAATATTTTACTCTTTAAGGAGATAGAGTAGGGCAGATGCTCTTATTTCAGAATAAGTTAAAGTTACCCTACTTATAGTTTTTTTCATACTTACACATGATGATTTTTAGGCTGCCCTTTGTGTTTGGTCTACCTTAGACAGAGACAGTTTTCCCCACAGTGGTGTTCCCAGCGCTTTGCCTGGGTGTCTGGAAAGGTGCTGATAACACACCAGTGCTCTGGCCACAGCTGGGCAATGCCTGCACAGAACCAGCTCTGTTGCTCCGGTGGTCCCCCAGCACCAGTAGGAGGGGGGGTGCTCAAAATCCTGGGAGGGAATATAACCAGGGTAACTGACCCGAACTGAGCAAAGGGATGCTCCATACCGTGTGATGTCTGCTCAGATATAAATGGTAAGAGAAAGGAGGAGAAAAGGCAGGTGCATTCATTATTTACAACATTTAGCTTTTGGAGTAACCACTTGTGGTAAAGTCCAGCTTCCCAGCAAGCAGCTGGACATTGCCTGCTGATGGGAAGCACAGAATAAATCTTATGACTTTTTTCCCTTTGCTTGCACTCACATGACCTTCACTTTTGCTTTTGTAAGCTGCCTTTATCTAGATCAGCAAGGAGTTTTTTCCATCCTATTTTCTCTCACCCCATCCTGCATCCTGCTGAAGGCAGTGATAGAATGGCTTGGTAGATGCCTGGCATCCAGCCAAGGTCAACCCACCACAGTCCTAAAAATCTGCTAACATTTGATAACAATGGGATCTTCCCAACTGCAAATTCTACCATATAAGCTTTTGAAAATGCTACTTCCTGTTAGTGAAAGCAAAGAAACCTGAGAGAGATTCAGCTGATGGTAGTTCTTACTGTAGTCTGTTAAATGTTTACTTTTGCTTCAATGCAATTTGAACAAAATTTTAAAGGTTCACTGAGGCTGAAGTGAAATTATCAAGGTTTTTATCCTCAAAAAGAAATTTGAAATCTCGCTGTCTTAGCTAATAGTAAAAAAGCCAAATTTATAGAGAAATAAAATTAGATTAAAAACAAGTCCTAGAAATCTTTTTGCAAAGAAAATTCCAAACCCAAGTCTTACAATTTATTTTTATATCAAACCTGACTCTTGTATGAATATGTTTTAATCAAGTTGGAAAAAAGATATTGCAAAATCAAATAAATGCTGAATTTCAAGGGTAATACCTGAGTGATAATCATAGGAGATGTCAAGATTTTCCACAGAGATATTCAAAGTTTCAAGGACCATGGGACTGAAAAATGAGACCAAAGCAATCCTATGAAAATGAAAAATTCATGGGGTAAAAAGAGCTCCTTTCTCAGTCTTTCATTGGAGGATGATGTACCCAGTAGGTAACCATGTGCATCCTTCATTGCTTTGGATATCTATCATCAATTTATCATAAAGACTGAAGAGAATAATTAAATTATTAATGCACAGAAGTATTTAATGTTTATAAATGTTTAATATTAATATTGGTACATCAGTGTAATATTATTTATTTATTTAAAATTATTTCTTTAACTGCTTTACTGGTTGGCTCTACTATTTACTATGAAAAGGTCACTTGTCATAGATAATGCTCTCTTCTCCTTAGTTCTGAATTCTCTCTTCCTCTCTCTTGATATATCTATGATATATCAAATTGTGTCTTACAAATAGATTTAATAATCTGACATAAACCTATTCCCAGTTTAAACTTATGATGGCAAACCACTGTGCACACATGACCAGCTGTATTCTTCACCATTTAGTGTGTGACAGCATACAGCTATCATATTTATAAGAATTCACAGTCAATGGCTTTGAATATATTTCAGTTTTCTGAAACACAGAGCAAAAAAATGTGAAAACCTAAAATTTGTAGGCTAATAGGAGCAGATTTCTGATATAATGCCTTTTCTATAAATTAGATACTATATGGTATGACTAAAATTTGGAATGTTTCTCTGTTTCCACATCATATTTGAGGATTTATTGGTATTTACACTGATGAGGCATTTCCATTTACTTTTATTATGTGCCTATTCCTTAGTGTTATTCATTTTTCAGTGTAAATTAGCCTAAACTACATAGCTCCCTGGGTTATACAAGTCATCAGAAACCTAGCCATGAAAAATCCATTTGCAATGCATTGAACTCTGCAGTAGAAATTGTATGCTGTTGTCACATGCTTTCTCAGCTGCTCTGTTAGCACAAAGAAGATAAATTTGTTTTGAAGTTTTCATTTGGATTTTAGCTGTCTTTCCTTTAAATTCAGAAGAGACGAGACTTTCAGCATACTTGAGAATGGTAGAAACCAAGCATGGCCCAGTTTCAGGAGCTACTGCCAATAAATATTAGTGAGACACTGTAAGACACATTGGCCAGCACTGTCTTACAAGGGGGAATGTCCTTGTTAATAATGGGATGGATCAAATTGAGAGCATAACAAATTCCCATGTGGAATACAGGAAAAGTAAAAAGCAAAAAAATGTATGCAAAAGAGTAAAAGAAAATGTATGAAGAGTAGAAGAGGGTCTTTTGTATAGTCTTCAAGTTTCTTTTTTTTCCTACACTATTACAGCAAACTCCATTTTTAAAATTATCATGTTGCTACATGTGTGATTATGTGAGTACTGAAGTCCTTATCCTTTGGAAATATCAGCTGAAAGATGACTCCATGTAGACCAGCCAATATTGAAATTAAGTTGATGTAAATTTTTGTTTGTTCACTTCACAGAATCAGGACAAAGTTCAGGGTATTTGGTGATCTCTGATGCATGAACAATTAAGAAGAGATAGCAGGCAGCAATCAAGGGCTGTAAGTTCACACAGACCTGTCACAAGCTTGGATGTTGGTTGTCTTTGCTATCCATGATGCAGATTAGTGCTGTTTCCTCATTGCTGTAGGGAGAGTGCATTCACTCAAGAGTAACTTAAGAGCAAAACTCTGTAGCTTTCTGTTAGAAACCAGTAGTGTTTCTTGTCTTTTGCACATTACCTTTCCTGGGGAAAAAAATAAAAATAAATGATTCTATTACTTTAACAGCTTCCATTTACATTCTCAATTCTCATTGTGTCAGTTATCCGATCCCATTTCAATGGTGAAATCTGTGGGCCTCACGGCTATTTTAATGTGATGTCTTTCATGCCATAATTGATGATTTCAGAGGAATCTCAAACCCTCAACAGACATCAGCTAAAATGTTAAGAGTGCCTCAAAGTCCCTCTGGTACTACATTTTATAACCATGAAAGAAATGTCATTATTGTAAATTCTCAGCCTTTGTCTGAAAATCTTGTACCAGTTCCCTTGAGCATCAGTTCAGTTAATTAATTCAAACAATTTCTCCTCTAATCTCTAAAACATTTTCATATTTAAGACAATAAATGGAACACTTAAGGGGCCCATTTGTTGTTGGTCATTAATATGCCATGGAATTAAAGGAATTATTGCTGGCCTTCGGTGACATGAATAATTTTCATGTGGTTTGGACCCATACAAGGTTAAAATTATGACCTCTCAGTGCTCTGAGCAAATGAATATAATGAAATCCTTTGAATAGGATTTGCTACTCTTTTGCCTTTCTTGAAACCTAATTCAATACTTAACCACATGATTTATGCCAATTTTGGAATCATATTATTTAATGATAACTTTAAAATTAGTAATTAATTTAGCAATGGATTGATTACATTTCTCTTGAACCAGTTCATAAGGTTAATGCAATAGGAGCCTGATGGGTCTGGGCACATTGACAGTAATTGGTTATTATGTTACATGTTAAGATAAGGAGTCAGCAGTTGAGAACTCCCATGGGATTTGCAGGAGACAGAGCTGCATTCCTGCAAACCTCTTTTCCTCCCTTCAAACACTTGTTTTAAATTCATAACAGAATTATTTTTGACCTTCAGGGTGATGTTCCATAAGGCTTAGTTCTAACTAATGTACAATAGCAGATTATAGCGATGTAGCAAAATATTTCTCCCACAGGAAGATCAACAAAGCCCCTACAGTCCTCTTAGTGCTTGAATGTGGTATTTCAGTGCAACTGTCAAAATAACAATTGTCAAAATGTTGTTAACTGATAGAAAGCTATCAGTTTCTTGCCTTTCTTATCTGATGTTCAGATCAAAAACTTGTACTAATGTCCAAAATATATATTAATATATTTGTCATTATTTAGTGGAAAAACCTTCTATAATTATAATTATTTATTCATCATTTTAAAACCCTGAATAAATAACTTGTCACCAATAAGTGCACTGATCATCTTCTATCAAAGACTAAAGTAAAGGACACAGAATGATTGAAATATTTGTGTGCTTATTATTTTATGAATAGCATATCTATTGATAATGTTATGTTAAATGATAGTACATAGTCTAACTTATGTTTTCAAGATTAGAAAATACTGAAAGGATAATAGATAAGCATAACATGGTTGAATCAAATATATGAATCAAGACTATTTTCATTTAGTTTCCCTTTGAAGCCAAATCACTAGAAAGATTTTACAGATTATGAATTGATTTACCACATTCATTGAGATTTTTAAAGAACTCTTTAAAGGTATAACAACTTACAAGTATGCATGAAAGCAACTATGCAGAGTACGCATTCATATCTTAACGATTATATGAACCTAGTTTATCACATCTAAACATTTATAGTTCCAATGAAAAAATTAAAAAGTCCACTTCCAAATTTCTGAAATATTCAAGATAAATTGTTCAAGTTATTGCAATATGGAAAAATATTAAAATCCTGGTTCAAAGACTGTGGAAATTAAAATATATTTCTGAAAAAGAATGACACCAAATACATTGTCATGAGGGACAAGCCCCTAAGAAAAGTTAAGTCAGGTCAACAGAAATTAAAGGAAAGGGTATATGAAAATATTGCATGTCATATATCTAAAAGTAGATCTTATGAAGGTCATGTTTTCATGAATTAGATTAGGCACTGTCAGTTACTTCTGTTTCTGAGGCATAGCATCAGTCACATTCTGTTAGACAATGTGCTACAGAATGACTTGACATGATGCGCTGGAATACACAGCACTTCAACCAGGAAATTTAGAAATAGTGTTTGAACATTTTCCACTTGTCTGAGTGACCAAACTCCTAAAGATGACTGCCAGTCCTTACTTAAAGTTGGTCCCAAAGTCTTCCAGTGTTGAGAATACAGGAAATCTGGTCTGATTTTTATTGTCAGAGCTATGTGAGGAAAATTGCATGCTAGCTGCTTTGGAACAGTGCTTTCCTGTAAGCCACAGTCAGGTCCGATTCTACTAGCATCTAATTGCACCACAAAATTGCAAATACACTTAAGATTAGTGGCTTAGGTATGCATCAGGATTTTTTCCCTTCTACTTTTCTATTAAAGTTCTTCTGTGACTGACTACTGAGTACAGGTGAGCACATGTAGAAGAGAGTAGGAGAATTTTAATTTCCTTGGAATAGAAATTGCATCATAGTTGAAGGCAAAAGCCACAGTTCAATTCTTTCAGAAATATCCCCAAGAGTATCTGAACTTCACTCCTTGCTTCTATCATGAGCACCTGGCATGAAATGAACAAATGTAATGTTACTGTGAAACACCAAGGAAAAAAAGAATTATCTATAATGAAAAAATTCAAACTAGAATGGGATCACGTACCAATTTAAAGTACATTTCTCAGGCATCTATATAGAATCATAAGCATAAATATAGGATATGACTTGCCTATCATGAACACAACTTATTATCTAATAAGGAAATGCAAACTAAAAAGTTATGTTATATAACATATATAGTTCTTAAACTATCTTTATACAGACAAATTTTCATACTATTTCTATCAGAAAGACCACTGAGAAAAATATTTAAGCACTTAAAATAAATTTGTCACCATTTTAAATAAAATTTCACTCATATTTTCACACCTATTTATTTAGGCCTGACGGCATGACAAGACACTTCCAGCCTTTTGACTTCATGTCTGAAAATCCTAGCAACATTGAACAAAAAAGAAAACAGATTAAAAAAGCTATCTTAAGGAAAAAGGAAACTTCAATAACCTACCTGAAAATATGCTACTGCTTTTACTTAGATCAGGATTTTATTCTAAGTGCATAGATCTCGCACTATGCTCCAGAATATTAATACTCTTGTGAAAGTAAATGCATTCTCAGCCTCAGATCTTTTAATCCCTGCAGTATTACAGTTTATTTCCTGGCTTATGCCCCATGCTTTTCTGTAAAGGCATTAAGTAGAATTTGCAACCTCAGGTCACGTTTGGTGATCCAGAGAGTTGCAGACAAAATATGGCACAAAAAGGAACTACTGCTTCTTCTCAGCAGTGTTTCCAAGGAATCTGTCATCATTAATTCTCTGAAACTGCAGATAACTGATAATCACAAATATTTTCCTTTCTCTTCCTCTGCCTCTCCTCTTATCTACTGGATGTTAATTTTGGAGATTTCTAAAATTGTAGGATTGCTAAGAATGGTGTGAATGTCAGTGCCCCTGAGTTATCCTAGATTTTCAAATGAAACTGAATGTAGAACTCTGGGCTAAATACCATTAAAAAAATATCAAAATGCTCAAATTATTAAGCAGAAGACATCCTTTCAAAGGGAAGTCAAAATCCCTATTACATGATCATTTATTTTGCACTGGATAACATGCACAAGAATACAAAAACAATTCTGAGTTGGGACAATAGAAGGAGATACTATTGTTGTGCTTTCAACTTATGTCCCAATACACCAATGATGGACAAATCCTGCCAATTTTTTTAAAAAAATAAATTTAATCTTCATAAATACTTCCAGGATGAATTTGACGCTGTACATATTCATGCTGTAAACTAGGGTCAATCATTTTGGACAAAGTCTAAAAACTATTTTTTTTTATTCCCATGACATTTCAAAATTAACCTTCTGCAAGACACTTGTCTAATTTTAAAGATTGTCATCTTCTGGTAAGGTTAAATGGAGAAGAGTAAAATAGCATGTTTTTTCACCTATTTAGATAACCAACATAATGAATTCCATAGGGAGACATAACAAACAGCAAACTGATAGGGATAAGAGAAATAGGAGAACCTATCCACTGAAGTGCTGCTTTAGCTCGTCAGGAGACAGGGGTCAGTCTGGCTAAGTGTTTAGCAATGGCCACCAGAAGCAGCCATCTCTGCTGCTGCTGCTGAAAGGCTGGGTCAGTAATTCTGCTATAGCATCAGCCAGTAGACCACAGAGATGGGAAAAAGAGGAAAACACTTGTGAAGAGAAGATCAGTGTCATCAAAGGGATTTTGGCTCTGAAATCAAACACAGTCATTGGCTGTCTTGCCTGTATGACCCCACAGCTGCAGAGCTGTGCTTTCTGCAGCTCCTTTTAAACTGTGCTCCAACAAAGAAAGCCCTTCTATAGACAAGTACTCACACGGGTGAGAGATGAGGTCGCTTCAAATCTTTTGGATTGATCCTGTTTGGAGAGGTGGGCTGAAAGCGTCTCCTTGCTTTCCCACAGAATCAGACGGCTACTGGGATGCCCAAGATATTCCTGGATTAATTTTCTGTTTCTTTACTGCTAATTTTCTGGATTTTATTTAAAATAAAAGAACAAGTTAATTGAAATGGGAGTGAAGCCAGAGTTCTATACATTTATATTAACCCCCCTTGTCCCCATCACTTTGACTTTTTGAATGACTCAAAAAAGCTTTATGGTACCTCTCAAGTAGAAAAGCAAGCTGTGTTATGAACCTAGCTTGGGATGAAAGGTCAGAACTGTGAATAAAAACCTGAGATACATACCTTATTACTGTCTAATTACTAGTTCTGTTTGAAAAAATCCTCTTGTGAGTTTTTATCAGTTCCTGTTGCTTTGCAAGAGAGCTCACATTGCTTTAGTGAGAACACACACCGTGTCTCGTTACTATTACTGAGTGAACAGTATCAAAGATTTCTTGCATAATCTAAACAAAAAAAGGAAGGAATTATTATTTACAATTCAGCAACTTTGAATGTGCTTTTTCAGGACAATAGAAAATCAATTTTTGGCCTGAGGTTTTTCTTCCATAAATGCCAACCTCTGCTGTCCAACTGATGAGATTTTTTTTTTTAGCAACACTTTCAAACATCTTTTTACATTGAAATTGTTCACTCAATTTATGTGTAAGAAATTGAGTCTTTCCCCTTCAGTAAACATGCTCTCGCTCATGGTCTCCATGTCTGTTTTATCATGTTGACTACTGTTGAATAATTCTTTTATTTGCCCAGTAGTTCTGGTACCAACTAACAAATATCCAGGTCTAAATGATAAAGAACACTTCAGCAATACTCTCCCTTTTTATTCGGCATCTCACTGATTAATTTCTGGAATTTCTTCAAGTTTCTACTTTTTATTAAATGTCTGCTCCATGCATAGATTTTTCTGTCACACAAAAAAATCTGTATGTGGGAGCTTTGCACCTGTACTACAGCCATTTTTTCAACATTAGAATAATTATTAATATTATTTAATACCATTGCTAGTTTTCTGTACTATACTTCATGTGCTTTAGTGTATAAACTCTCTAAGCCCAATTCTATTGGAATATTCATTTATATTATGCATTAGGTACTGAATTCATGGTTTCTTTTCACTTGCATTGCCTCTAGCCCAAAAGGGTCCAGAAATGGTCTTTAATCACATCAGGGATTTTTGTGTGAATCCTGCACTCACATTGCAAGCATTTTCTTTCAGACTATCATTTTTTGATATCATTTTGCTGTTATGAAGAGGGCAGTATAATATTCCATTTCTTTAAGCTTGGGTTCAAACATCTACCTGCAATTAAATAACTGTACTTAGTTCCCTCATTCCTTCACTTCCTTGCTTTAAAGATTCAGCTTGTGGTCAGTTGTTCTCCTGAGTCCACCCAGCACTTCTAAAATTTATTTCACTATTTTTATGGAACAAATTGGGGCTTGTGAACATCAAGGTTAAATTATTGTATTTATTTATTGTATT
This sequence comes from Turdus rufiventris, assembly GCA_013186435.1. Classification (NCBI taxonomy): domain Eukaryota; kingdom Metazoa; phylum Chordata; class Aves; order Passeriformes; family Turdidae; genus Turdus; species Turdus rufiventris. Next base: position 483,424 of record PYHW01010552.1, read on the forward strand.
GTATTTATTGTATTTATTTCTTTATTATTTTTCCTATCTCTTTAACATTTCACTGCCTTACACAATTTTCCACCTCTGTATCATTTTATGTAGTGGTTCATTGTCTCTCTCTGCTAGCACTCTCTCTTCAGAGCAAAGATTCCTCTTGGGCATCTCTACATCATTAGGAATCTTTTGTCTTTGGTGATTACATCTGCCATTCCAGCTTCTTTATATTTTCTTACAATGTAGAAAGCATTTTACACTAAGTCTTCTATTTTCCTCTGCATCCCTAAATAGAAAATACACATACACTTCTTACGAAACTGTCATGCATTTTTCAATAGCAAACTTAAATCTCTCCAGTGTTTTTCTGCATATTAGAAAGTGAGTAGGATAACAGCATGGCAAGCCAAAACCTCCTGTAGTTTTAATCCACAATTCACTGTTGAATCACATAGACATTATTCATGGAGCAAAACTTGAAGGAGACTCCTGCTTCTCTGGATGTATATCTTGATGGCAAAATTGTGGGTTGTCATTAAGATAGTCATATCCCACCACACACCTCTGCAAGAGATTCAATTCTCTAATCCCTAACTATAACATTAAGTAGTTTAGTCCCAGAAGTACATAGAAAAACACAAATTTTATACCATCCCACCTATTGGAATATACTGTGTTCAGTAAATTCTCCTTTCACTTCCCATTGACCAGTGTTTATGGATTTCTCTTCAGGTTGCAGTTTTTTTGTAAATTCCCCTTTCAGAGAAATACTTCCTTCAAGGCACCCTGCAGGTACTTTTTGCAGAAAATCACATTTCAGTCAAGCATCACATTTCTGTGACTTTACCCCACAATCACTTTTCTTGATGCACTGGATGATGGGCCATGCCATAATTTCTGTCCAAACACAAACTCCAGGAAGAGAGAAAAGGAAAAAATTTTCCATCCTATATAGAATATTATAAATAAGCATGTCAAAGGGTCATATATCATAAAGTATTCTCATTATTTGTACTTCATGAACCCACTGCATCTGTATAACACTGAAGCACAATAGTGTGAGTTCTTAAGGAGATTAATTTTGTCGAACTTTATGTTTCCCTGGAGAAAATAAATGAGATTTCATTTTTCTTTGCCTGAAGGAATTCTGGATAGTCCAGAGAATGAAGAGAAGGTTTGAAGAACTTAGTGATAAGAGAATGCAAAATCTTTACTGTATCTTTATTTATTAATAGTATTACTGTTATTGATTATTGTTGTTATTTATTTACTTATTTATTAATTTTAAATTATTTGACTGAACATTTATATTTCGTTATAGTATTTTTCAGTCTTCAAAGAAGCATTTTCACTTACTGGTTCCTCTAAGGATACTCATCTATTCAAGTTAGATGACAGAAATATTTTGAGCTGTTCTCATTTTAAGTAACTGCAATAGGAGGTGATAACATTGCACTTTCACAAGGATTAACTACCAGTTGTCCAGTAATATTTATTTACTTTTCTTCCGGGAGTCTTTAAAATTGACCCTTCTCTCATAAAAGAAAATAATAGACATGAGAAATAAGCTGTATGATGGCATCAGAACAATGCGTTCAACATTCTGGGAACGTATTTTTTTCTTGTAATGTAGTAATTCTATCAATCTACTTATTAACAGGGAACAGGATCCATTAGATTTGGAGGAAAAGAGGAAAAGTGGAGGACAAATGATAACTACTGGAGTATGTCTGCACTTGTGAGTCAGGCTGCACAATATACATTTGTAAATATAATATTTGATGCAGTTGTATTACACATAAAAAGCATCTGGTATATCTGAGAATATAGCTCAAGGCTACATGGTAAATGTAGTTCTTGGCAAAGTACTAAATGAAATGCTAAGAACATGTGTAGTGTAAGGTGAGATAATTCTGGTCTGAAATGCATGCTGCAATTTAATTTATGTGACCATTCATCTTTCAAGAAAAAGGGTGATGGTCAGATTGAGAACTTCAATCTTTACAGCAACTAAACATCAGTGTATATACAGAGATACTGGCACACTTCCTTTTCTGCTGAACTGAAAATAAACATAATATCCCATATATGACAAAGCAGAACACCAGCAAAGACTGACTTTTTTACCTACAACAATTGCAAGGAAAGTCTATCATCAATAATCAAACTGTTGTATTGATAATCAAATACTGAAGACTTTTGGATAAATGGATCTAAAGAGTACACCAAAGTGATTTGAGAGGACAGTATTGTGTTTTTATGGTTTAGCCATTCTCTAAGTATGCAATTACAATACTGTTAAATTTCCTCTACCATTCTGATCAAATTAAATGTCAGAAAACTATGGTCAATATGTTTTCTGAGGATCAGAACAAGTAACCATTCTGCACTCATTCTTTCAACATTGAGAACTGACTCAATCATGATAGATTACTTCAGCCATCAAAATTCTCTAAGTTTTTTAGACTTTCTTTCTGAAACAAAAGATTTGGTTGAAGTACAAAGTCCTACTTAATATAGGAAGTAAGATTAAAATTTTATTTGTGAAAGTCTAGAGACACCAGTTTGTGTATAGCAGCAGCACACAGGCATTAAAATTTGCATAAATTTATTTTTACAAATGC
>PYHW01010552.1:486082-504086 GCA_013186435.1 Turdus rufiventris
TATGTGGCTTCTCCTTCCTACCCCACCATAATCTGAGATCTGATTTGAGCAGAATCCACCAAAAATATTTAGCTTTTATTATGTCGCTTTTTGCAGAGTCACCCTAATTTCAGAAAGTTTCTTCTATAAAGCTCTCACCAAAAATCTCTGGTAAGGGAACACACCTCATAACCAAGGCACCTTTTCCACTAACTACCACCAGTAAGCTAAGAAAATTTATTCAGAAATGTTTATTTGTACTACAAGGCATAATACCATGGAAATATGTCTCTGAAGAAAATAGGTTCAGCTCCTACATTATGGCACATATCCTTAGAACTATTCCTCTAAAACACCAGAACTAATTGTTTGCATTATCACGTGCACAAATCTTAGATAATTAATATCTGGAAAAAGCCTCCAAACTTTAAGCAACAGTGTTAGAGGGTTTTTCCAATAAGAAAAAATTAATTTGAAGCTTCCAAGGACCTAAAGTTCCTAAACTAAGAACCTAAAAATATTGGAAGATCTTTTAAAATACAATTTCTGTATTTAGGTCATAAAGATGGAAACTTAAAATATTTTTTTACATTTATCAAAGAAAGCTTAAAGGAAACTAAAGTAATGATTTCCACGCCATGTTGCTTATACACCTACGGAGAAAGGTTTTTATGTAAATGCTGTCAAAGACTTGTGAATTTACCTGCTATCTGTAATTCTGACTAGAGGTATATTTCAGCACTTATACTAATTTTATGTATTGCCCCAAGTATATAAATTATTCTCCTTCAGAGTCTTGGTCCTTTTTTCCTGCATATATAATTGCATGACAAGGATATTTTGCAGTATAATAAAAAAGTATATTCTTCTCTTTAAAAGGATCAGGAACTACAAAAGGGTAAAGGCCAATCATAAAACATCCTCTCTATAATACTTGGGATCTCAGTTCCAGTTGGCAGAAGTGAAACTAAAGGCAATTAATACATCTTAAATGCTGGACCCAAAAACCTTTACCTCTACAATTATTCACAGAAGTCAATAATGTTAGAAAGTACTCATCAGAGTGCATCAGAGTGAGTAAAGGTTCACAGTCTGCCCTGCATAAGAAGGTGATTTTCCCCTCTTAAGGAATATGAATGACCCATTTAATTAATCCTAGTTGTACCATGAGGAAGTGGTGGTGTTATATACTAGCAAAACATTTATGTTCAGGTCAGGGTCAAGACCCAGTGGCTTTGCACTTGATAATACATCTCTCTCCAGATTTTGCTAAGCACAAAAATATATAAAGATCTGGATTGCTCAAGCCGAACAGGTATTTCCTTCTGGTAAGAAAGGCAGAAGAGTTTTCTGTGCAAAAGTATGTATCCAGCACAAAGTGGCTAAAGTGTGAGATTCCAGCACACAGATTATTTTATTCCAGATTCAAATGGTAAGAATCCCCGCTATTCTCTAAATTATCCAAGAAGAAATATGAACCTGATTTCATAATCATAATTCAGTTAATTAATGAGAAAAATGTTTACTCAGTTTTTTAAAATTAATTTTTATGTTAGTAAGGTGAAGGCATTTTTTGTCCCTGAGCTTTCTTGTGCATTGCTACTGCAGCTCATTTTTTCAATCCTTTTTAAGCACAGATTATGCTTCTTGTTGGTGTTTGCTTCCTGCGAAAACAAGAAAAAATAAGAACATATACAGAAGAGGTGGAGAACAAGTGGTATCAGTTGACAGGTGTAATATATGCTGGAATGAATATAATAATTTTCAATCCTCACAGTAGTATGAAACACTAAAGTGTATCATGCTGTCTGTGCTTTAGGACACGGTGAATCAAATAACTTTCAATTCATTACTGGAAGACAAGGCTTACCAAGATGTCACAATCAAGCTGGCACATGAATATTTCTAGAGTGAAAAGCAACTTTTAGTGCTGCAAATATGCTGTGTAGTCTCATGAATCCAGCCAAAATATAATACAGAAATCATTTACCCAAAGATGGTTTTGTAATTATGGTCTAAAAAGCTTTGAAAACTTCACAGAATTCAATACATTAAGAAGGTCACAGCATGAAATTGCTTCCTAGAGAAACACTGATATAAACAAATTCTTTCCTTAAGAATTCCTTTGTTTAAGCCATTTGTATTTCTGTCTCCAAAGAGAAAGAGTTGCAGAGAATCCAAATATATGAGAATTCAAAAATATGAATCCGTCTTAGGCACCTGCATTCCCATTGAAATCACTATGTGGTGTCAACAAATGACTCAAGCAGCTGTAAAGCTTAATAAAATGAACTTGCCCATTTTGCTCAAATAAAATGAATGTTCATTCCTAACCCTCTTAAATTTACTTCTCATTTTGGAGTACCTAGTGAGCAAAAAACAAGTTAAAGCAATTAAAGAAAAATTACTGAACCCCATTACATTCTTATGCTTACAATTTCCCATATCACAAAGAGCCATTTCTCAAATACATATGTATCAAAGCTTTCATGTATGTTCTGGCAGATCTATAATCTCTTGCACTAAAAGAGTCATCAAATTACAGAAATGTTGGTTATGAAACCTATCCAAATTCAAACAGGGATTGGTGTAGACATAAGTGTCTCTCTATAAAAAATTTTACACTTAAAACACCCCAAAGATGACCCTTTAGCTTAAGACTTTTACACATTTAATAAAAAAATGAAAAAAAAAATCTTACCCAAACCTACCAAACAAACAAAATAAACCACAACAAAGCCCCCAACAAGCCAACAAAACCCCAGCTGGAATAAAGCCCATTATCAGCTGGCAACAATTTTCTAGATGACTGACGGTGTGGTGTCCTGTGTGCCAAAACTCTGTCCCCTACGTATCTACTCCCTGTGCTAAATGGCTGCTATTGTCAGTGTCTTTCAGTTACTTTCCCCATAAGTGAATTTCAGCTGGCAACAAGGAAGAATGTCTATTATTTTTTTTTTATGAAGCTGATGGCATCTTTAGTACAATTGCACACAGCTGCTGGGGACAAGTGATGCTTTGCCAAGTGCATCCCATGATGTCTTGTTTCCCTCTTTTTGTGCATTGTTTCCTTTCCATTCTCTCTGCAATAAAAAGAAATCACCAAAGTTGAATAGAGAAAACTTGTTCTCATTTTTTGCTTATGGAGCAAGAGAATGAACCCACCACTGAGAAGGGATGGCTGCAGACACAGCTTTCATTAGAAGAGCCTTTTTAGGAAAGACAATGACAATAAAGGATGCAAATGTTTTAATACCAAGCCAGGTGAGGATAGTCAGGAGCTTATGAATTGCAATAGACTGCAGACTGCAGCCATGGCCAGTTTGCTGTAACTTTAGGCTATATGTTTCATGAAGCCAAAAACTGAAATAATTTGGATGTTAATACAACAGGCTCATGACCAGCTTTTGAACCTCTGAATAAAGAAAGGGAAGGCTGCAATGACAGTAATGAAGATGGATAACTACAACAACCTTGGTTAAGTCAGTGTTTCTTATAAAACCTTTCAGTAAACCACCTTTCCCTTTGCAAAATCACTTCTGGTTCCTTTTCTGAGTTTAGGTTCCCCCGTCCTATTCTCTGTGCCAGCTCTCCATCTTTGATAATATCATTTTATACTTTCATTCATTTATGGTGGAATAATATGTTAGTTTTGTCCCTAATAATAAAAGCAAGCAATAAATTATAAATATTAATGAAAAAAATCCAGCCCCCATCACTTTAAATTTGTTAGAATAAGCCATGTACATTAATGTTTTTTAAAAGTGAGTTGAGAAGCTTCAGTGAGTAAACTACAGAATAGCAGTACTACAATATTTTCTCAGGCCTAAAGATGCCTTTTCAAGCCATTATAAGCATAAAAGAAATTAGAAGTTCCTTCCTAATAGGATACATGTACAATATCTCCATCTTGTTTCAAATCCATGAAGGACTGATAGGCCTAGAAGTAGTGGAAAAAAAAAATTTGAAACTAAGACATTTTTTCAAATTTCTTATTTTCCTAATAAAGTTAATACATGGCCCAAGCTGCAGTACTTGACTTTCAATAATGTTCAAATTTCTATCTGACCCAGATCTAAATTTGTACTTTTGTATACCAAACATTTTAGGAAACATCCCTAAAAGCATGTGTTTTGTACTCATGAGAAGCATAGGTTTTTCACTCTGCTCTGTCCAAGAAACTCAGTGATAAGAAAATGTCTCTCAATCCCCCAAGTATTAAAACCTCCAGCTTTTCTTCTTTTGTTTGAGAAAATTTGAATTAAGCTTCTTCTTTCAGAGGCTTGTGCCATTTACTTCAGCAAATACTGAAATGATTAACAAGTATATAAACATTTGTAAGGATGTGTGAGTCAGTGCAAGCAGCCAGAACAACCACAAACCACAGCTGAAATCCAAAGAATAAATTTATTTCATTACCTCATTAACCAGAGGATCCTGAGGCAATACCTGTGCAGAGACAAAAAAAAAAAATGGGAACACTGGAACTGTCAGGCTCAGTAATTTCTTCTCAGGCGCTGTTAGAGTGGTTCGTTTTGGATTCAGAATAAGAATGGTGTTGATAACACACTGATGCTTTTGTTTCTTGCTAAGTTGTGTTTATCCTAAATCAAAGACTTTTTTCTTGTCTCATGCTCTGCCAGTGAGGAAGTACACAATGGAAATGAAGTGGGTACAGCTGGCACAGGTGACCAAACTGACCAAAGGGATATTCCACACCACAGAAGGTCATGGTCTGTATAAACTGTGGGGAGTTGTACACAAAGGGCAGCTGATCTGGGTTCAGGGATGGACGTCTGGCACCAGTCAGTGGAAGGTGAGCAATTACATTATCCATCAATGGATTTTTCCCTTTTTGTTAGCATTGTTATTATAATTTACCATTATTATTTTATTTTACTTTACTTTCAACTATTTAACTGTTCTTATCTCAGCATAGAAGTCAGGGCGGAGGGAGCAGCTGTGTGGAGCTTCATCTCCAGCTAAGCTTAAAAGAATTACAATGTTGTCATATGTGGAAACTAAAATTGATAGGGCTATACCTCTGTAGAACAAGCAAGTGGAAGCCTGGAACTGCGGTTTCCATATCTGTTCTCTTTAGCACCAATATTTGTGTATAATCAACCAGGTGTGCACAGACACACAGAAAAAGAGTCCCAGTGGTAATTCTGATGTCATGCAAGTAGATTATTTCACATTTCATTAAACAGAAGAGGGACACACTAAACAAATTTTGCATTACATAGAGTTTTGGTTTTCTTTTTAGTAAGTCAGAAGTACACAGTCATTTTCATATATTGAATATTTAAAATAAATAAGTGACAAAATTATTCCCTTAGCCACACTCAAAATAGAAGCATGATTATATACAAAAGAACACGGTCTTTGATTGCCCTCCCATGTGCTTCCCAAAAGGAACATATTTAGTATTTGAATGAATCATCATGTAATTAAGAATGAATTCCTGTGATTTTACTTAAGAGTGTTTTCCCTTTAAAATACTCTACATAAGTTACCTCAAAGCTGAATTCTGACATTCTTCTTTTGTATAATTTTCAGAAATCTAGCACATTTGTTCCAAAACCTATTAATGTCTTTAACCAAAGGCTTCTTCACAGTCTGCTACAGTTTTGGGAAATTTTCATCTCAAGACTTATATATTTAAGGGAAATACAGCAAGAATATGTTTAACAACAGCTAGCCTAGGAGAAAATTGATTTTTAATGTCCATAATTCACAGACAGAAACTGTTATGCAGTGACTGCAGGAAAGGCTTACATGGATATTAAATCATTGTAATAGTTGCACATTCAACTGTTCCAAGAGATGTAAAAGGTGGTACTTTAAAATATAACTTCCTCCACATGCAGGTCTCTAGTCTAAACATCTGCCACTTTGACATCCACATTCACTCTCCTCCATGGGGTTTAGAATAATCCACAGTCACTGCCTCCCAGTATAAAAATGGTGGCTAACAAAGGCTGATTGTGCCTCCTAGAATATGATCATAGCATGAAAAAAGATTTTCTACAACCCTTGTAAATGATGCATCCTCATACTGCCTGAAAAATAAGCACCATAAATGTTGATGGTCCCTCTGTTTCTGAATGCCCATCACCTGTGGTACAGCTGCCAGTACCACAGTCCAAAGGCTCCCAGCCTGGTAGATGACAGATTGGAGTGCAACTGGTTGGACAAAACCCCCTCCCTATCCCTGACCTCAAAGCATGTTTCAGACATATCACACCATTGCTTTTACATTTTCCTATGATTTGAAATGGAAATTAAAATCCTTCTTTATGGTATTCTCCAGGCAGAATCCCACTGTTAAGTATGATGGAAATAAGACATGTAAACTATAAACCCAAACCATCTCTATTATGTCTTGATTAATTGTTCACTCGGTAAGCACAGTGCACCTAGCCCTTATCGCCTGGGTTTTTTCCTGCTAATATTAATTTCAGGATATTTTTACTTGAGCAGGAAAACAAATGTGCAAAATGTGATGGAAATTAATAACCCTACAAAATAATTTTGTTATTAATAGTGATAATACAATTTTTTGTTTGTTTGTTCTTAGAAAATCATGGCCCTCCAAGCCTTTCCAGTAGTAGGAAAAAGGAAAATTTAGCCACAGTAGTGACCATGTATTGATGACAGCCATTAGTCCAGCATAAGTCAGAAACAGTGAAAATATCTCCAGGGGAATGTACTGTCTTGTGAAAGTGGATACAATCACACACATGGAGTTACAGGATGGATATTGTCATATTAGCAAAATTGCAGCCATCTGCTCTTGGCTCTTCACGTTCTTCTGGCAGCCAAAGTGCCAGAGTTGGGGAACCTGGCTTACACCAGCAGCAGCTTGAGGGGGACCTTCTATCAGGGCTTGCTGGGAGACCTGTGCCAGATGCAGTGCTCACTATTCCTGTAGAAGAGCTATGCATCCACCCCTGCATATACACCATGAAGTTCCTTTTGATGCAAAAATATTTTGCATGTTTATATTTTAAAATATCACTTATTTTAATTTAAAGACTTAATAACACGATAACCACATTCTTCAATGTCCTTTTATACCAGAGATCTACTTTTAAATTGAAACAAAGCATCCAATTTTTAAATTCTCCCTTTACCGCTTTCTCAGCAAAAAAATCCTTAAATTCCCTAATAAATCATCTGTTGTTGCAAAAGCTCCAGACATTGTGGCTTGATTGTTCTTGTTCTCATTTTGGAAGTCGTTCTTTTTTTTTTCCCTTCCCTTGCTTAATGGAGGATGGAAGACTTAATTATTTGAATTAAATTTAATATTCAAGCCTGATATAATTTTATCACTGTCACAGGAGCTCTGGCTGATGTTTAAAAGACTCCTTATAGCCTTTATTATGTACTGAATTGTGAATCACATCGATATTTGCACACATTTGTCTCCTTTGAAGAAAAGGAATGCTGCAGGCCTTCCTGCTCACAGTTTATTCACTTAGAAAAATTCATGGTTTGGCATGCCAATTTATATTTTCTGTGTAGAATGAGAAATATAAAAATCCACGGTTGTGGTCTGAAACTATGTCATAAGACCATCTGCTGTTTGATAGCAATTCGTTAATGCTTGGTCTCATACCTCCCCAGCTACTACTTCTCTGGCTCAGAACCCATTCCCAGCTACATGACAAGTAACCTCTAGTTCCAGCACATATTCCTCTTTCAAACAGATTAAGATTGCTAGGAGAAACACCATTCTTTCAACTACCAACACTCCTGTTTGATTAAAAAGTAGGAAATGTTTGGCATCACAACACACTTCCTGCCATTTCTGAATTTTGTCTCCTCTAGCTCGAAATTCAGAACTCTACTTTTGACCTCTGCTGCATATCCATTGCCACTACCAACTCTGGATTTTTGGTAGCTCCTATCCACACTTAATCACAGTACAATGATCACCTCATCTACTGTGACAACTGCTTTATGGAATCCAGGAACAGTTCCTCATCACTGAATTTCTCACTGGATTCCTTTGCTGGATTTACTGTTTTATTTCTCCTAGACCGAATGATAAAATGTTTGTGCAGCACTCAGCTTTAGCTGCTTTATTTAAATGTGGGAGTGTAGCTGCATTATATTTGTTTTCCCACCCTGCAGGTTCAGGAGTGCTCTTTATTCCAGTATTCTGTCACATTGTTCCTCTCCATTTCTGCTGTGCCTCTTCGCTATATTCACTGATCAGTTTATACACAGCCCATGACTCAATGATTACCTTACACCATTTCCTGGGACTTTATTTTAATATGTATTAGGAATATTTTTTATAAGAAAACAACTGAAGGAAAAAAGAAGGATTAGACAAGCTGACAGTGTTACACAAAATTTGAGTTTCAACAGATTTCAAAATAAAATGTATTGCTGTGAAATTTTGTCACAATATTATAATTATTTACAAAGCCATGTTAGTCTTTAAAAAAGTGCAAGATGATTCCAAGAAATAATCTCTATCTGTTCTGTGTTCACCAACAGACTTTGCTGAGTATCTTGCCCCTGATGAGCAACACTCCTTGGCATGAGCTGCATCACGAACACCACAAGGCATCTATGTCTCTAGAGCACCTGATCAGAGTTCCCCTGTGGTAATGGGAAAAAAAGCAGATTTTAGGAAATACATTCTTTCATGTATTCTAACTTCGTGTCCAAAAAGATTACAGCGAATATACAGTAGATCTGTATTTATTAGACTTATGGTCTAATGCACAAATTGACATATGAGGTTATTTGTACTGTTATTTTAAAGAATTAAGAGGAAGATTGGTACATATCCATATAGTATTCATTAATGGAATATAGATTCTCATTAATTCATTTAGGAAAAATGTTCATCATATAAATATTCTACAGCTAAAATTAGATGGTAAATTTAAAAAATATATACTTTTACTTTAAACAGTTAGTTGTGACTATTTTTAAAATACAAGGTAATATTCATTAAACTAGTTATATAAATCAGATATTTATAAATTCCAAGCATCTTAATATTCATATTTCTTTCCCAGTTTTTAATGCCTAATATCATAAGTGTCTGAAAAATTCCCCTTTGCTTATGTAGATGGTAAGGTCTGTTCCCCAAGGATCTGAAACTGAATTATTCAGTGCTCTCTGACAACACTCAAGACAAATTAAATAAAATCGAAATGAATCCTGATGACTTTCCCCTTATATTCACACTTTAAAATAATAAGCCCTGACAAAAAGGGCATTATCATTTCGTATGGCCCAATTAGGGAAACTAAAGGCTTGAGGCTGTATTATTTGCTATGGCAATTTCATATTGAACTACATCGGAATGATCTGCCAGAAGTCTGGCTATATTCCCAGCCTTAAAATTTATGCACAGGGATTTGATAGCCTGAGAAGAAAAATGGACATTAGTGGGGGGAAAAAAAAAAAGTGTTTCAGAAATAGTTAATAGTAAAATTGTGGAGGAGAGTTGTCACATTTAGCACACAGAATATTAGGACACACAATATGCTCTATTTTCTTACAAGGTGACAGCTAGCCAGTAATCACCTGAGATTAAACTAGAAATATTTTTGGTTTACCCATTTTTGTTCTGATGCTATTTATAATACTTTTAAAAAATTTTCATCTTTACTGGAACTTCATCCAGTTCATTATTTACAAAAAAAATTCAAATTTTACATGGGATTAGTACAAAAGAATAGTTTAGCATTTCAAATCTTTTCTATAGAAAGATATCTGTTACTGCATTAATCAATAAAAACACAGTACTACAAGGCTTTGTCAACAACATACTTGACTTCAAAACACTTTATCATGTGTTTGAAAGTGCACATGGTGTTGGTTTGGATATTGCACTTAAAAGGGTATAAAGAAATATTACCTTTAATAGTGATTATTCTTTATTTTCCTTACATGTTTATATCTTAAAACCTTCATTTTGGTGAATGCTAGCAGATTCTATTATTTGTCACTTATCCTGATACAGCATCTTTATGATATTAAGTACCGTATAAAACCATAAGTACACTTTCCTCCATAGAGTCTTTAACATAGAAAGGCAAAACAAAAATGAAGAGTGAAAATAAAGGATGCATCACAAAAAAACCACTAAATTCCGTTTCATCTCTAACACTCTGTAATATGATTACAATGTTACCATTTTTCCAGAATTCTGAGTCAAATTTCTATGTATCTTCAACAAACTAATTGCCAGTATGGAACTAAAATACTCTTAACTCCAAACTGCTATCTGTATCAATAAGAAACCCAGCAGGCTAATTAGAAATTTGCATTCTGTGATTTGTACTTTGTCACTACAATTCTAAAATGGAGAACAGTCACAAATTTCTTTTGATAGAATCAATTGATAGAGTTTTATATCTCATACCATAACTTCAACACTAAGAGGAGTAAAAGACAGCTGTTTAAGGAGCTGTAACAATCTGATATGGAGAAACAGTTATTTAATTAGTTCGTGTTAAAATAATACTTAAATTAAAATATTATTATAAGGTCAGTTTGAGTTTATAAATAACGTTTCTTTCATTTTTTTTAAGTAAAAATGGTAAATGTTCTAAATGTATCAACGTAGAAACTGAAGACTAAAGCTACTCAAAGACAGCTCAATGTTAATAAAATTATATATATGCCTTATGGCATTTTTTTATCTTTCCAGGACATATATTAGAAGAAAAAAATATTTCCCAATGCATACAGTAATCAGGAAAAACTAATATATAGACTGTACCTTAGACTATCTGAATCACTGTGAAGACAAAAAATAGAAATCGTGTTTAATTCCTCCTTCAGTATTATGCGTTAACAATTTAATTCACCACCGGTTTTCTACAGAATTTTGTGAATGTAACTGTAGCACTAAGAGTAGTGCTAGTCATAGCACTAGCAGAAATGCCACCTTCTAGTCCTGTCCACGTACTAAGATTTTAATGGTTTGCACTTTATATACACAATGTCAGATGTTTCTTGTGCCTTAAATCTACATGTGCTCTACAGTCCTATGTCAATTCGTTTGTAAGGAAGCAGATCTTCTCCAGGCTGGTCATACTTAATACATAAATAATATTACAAGCACATCCTCTGTACATATTTAAGAATTCATTTTGTTTGTGTTTCAAAATGCACTATTATACTGCACTAGTTTAGCAATGGGCTGAGAGAATGTCACAAGATAGTCCCTCCACCCACCATGCAACGCTGCCTTACCACTAATTAACCACTATTCTATGTAGTGCAAGCCCTACAGTCAAACCTCATGCCTTGAGAAGTAGACACACCTTGCCAAGTCTTGCCTTTCTTTAGTAAGTGATTTGCATAAAAAACCATAGCAGTAAACTCTGAATGCCACTGTTACCCAACATGGCAAGCAATGAAATAAATTGATGGGTGAACATCTGTCAGTCGATACATTTAAAAATGTATGGCCAATGTCTACATAAGACATCTTAAAAGCTCTAAAGATCCCAAAACCAGAAGACACAGGAAAGTGGAGAAAGTTGCTTGGAATACTAATTTAATGAAAAACATAGACTAAAATTGCTTTAAAATAATCATCTCACAGATTGCCTGTAGCTGTCTTCATCATCTTATGAGATCCATAAAGGGCAACCTTTGTTTAATAGCAACATCTGACATTTATTGCTATGCCTCAGATAGACAGCGTCCCTTTCAATTTATGAAGTTGTAAGAGCACCTCTTTTTGGGAAAACAATGTATGGTAACTGGGTTTGTTTTTCAAATACCAAAACAATGTTAAAGCCACATCCAAGCAGCTTCACAGCAACTGTCACAGAGGACTTTTATGTAATAAAAATACTTTTTGGTATAACATATCTGAATTTGATGAGAATAAAGTAGTCTCTGCAAAATAAATCCAAATGATAAAAGAATGTAATTGAAGTTTTCATAAAGGCAAAACCCCATTTGCTGTATTGATTCTACTGGTGCTTTTTAGAGTCAGCTGTATCTAAGCTGTGGAACTCTGGATGGTCTTTCATCAGACAGTTCTTTACATGGGTTTCCATCAGAGAATTTTTTCAAAGCAATATTTCATCTAGTGTTTCAATACAATATTGAAAATTCCATGCACTCAGAAGTTACAAGCAGGCTTACAACTGCCTTAAAAGTCATAAGATTTTATAAAATAGTAACTTTTCCATTTGATTTACTCTATGATTTCTGCATTCTTAAGAGTTATTGAAATATTTTTCAATATTTCCAGGGAAGGAATCTTTTTACCAAATTAATATATAATGTAAGATTTCTAAGTAGACTCTTTTTTACATTAAATTACAAAGAAGTGGCAATACTGAATGGATAGCAGCACCTGTTGAACTCCGGGAGGGCATTAAAGCTTGCACAGAAGTGTTAGCAGACGTGGTCTTGATCCTGCCATGAATGTCACGCAGGAGGAATGTTAGGCTTCACCCTGCACATCACACAACTGGTCTTTAGCAGCAGTCCTTTCTCTGCGCAGCTTCTGCCTCCCCTGCTGCTAAAGGCATGGAAGAGGCTCCCAGTGGCCTCACCCTTCTCAGCAAGTTACTCTACATTATGTTAGTAAGTGTATTTAATTATACAAAATAGGGATTGTTTTACATTGTCTCTTTCACAGCACCATCCCTTTCACAGCCCACACTTCAGTTAATTCCGTATGTTTAAGTTTACGTATTTGATGCAATTGTAATAGGAATGTGAAGTGTCAAGTATTCTAGCCTAGAATTTTTGTCCTCTGTTCTGGTCTTGTAAGGAAGTCTTGAAGATGAAATCATATTGAATAAACAATAAGTCCTTTTTCCATTTAGTTTTGTTTCTCCAGAACTCAGAAAGAAACTGAAATTAGAATCAATCATTTTTAGCAACAATTTCAAATTGTGCAATGTCTCATGCCAAAACAGTTTTGGGGTGATGTTCCTTAGCCTCGGCAAGATCAGGTCTGTAATGGGAATATTGGCTTTAGATAACCTTGACTTTGCTGTGAGTAGAGAAAGCATCTTTACCCATCTAAACCTAATAGACACATCACTGTTTAGTTTTCTTTAAGCAATGCACAGAGGTGAGTACAGCATGAAGTGGCTCTGGGAGTTGGGAGCTGACTGCATGCAGAAACTGCAAAAATTCACAAAGGCACAATATTGGTATTGGTATATGTGGTATTTGGGTTTACATTTGCGTACACTTCACATCAAGTGTCTGTATGCATTTTTGACTAATGTTTTACTCTAATCTAGATGCTTTAAAGCAATCAAAACAATAGGTGCAGATAGAATGGTATATTTTAAACAGAACTAAATTAAGAATGTAACTTAAGCTTAGTGAATAACTTCCAAAATACAAGTTCAAAACCAGAAAATATCACTTCATTTTATCTGATATTAATAAATTTAGTGATTTTTTTCATGCTTTTCACTCCATAGGAGTTGAAGGCCTCAGAATATACTTAGTCTACTTATTACTTTTGCAGATCACACTTACGGGTATAAGAAACATAATTCTTTATCTTCTGATTTTTCCAAATTCACCATAACTCTTTCTTGAATATATGTGTCAATATTACCACACTGAATAACCAGCTGTCTCAAAACTCCTTTGGGTAAATCTCTATGATATCTCTGCACCTGTTCATTGTCACACTGCTTACATTATAACAACACCCTCCATGCTTGGAAACAGACCGTACAAACACACCTCAGTGATTTCCTTTTCTTTGCTGTTAATCTCATGTTTCATCCCTTTCATTTGTTTTCATACTTCTTCCTACCTCATCGTGCTCTTTATTGACCAATCATTTAAATGAGGCCACATGCACTTCTTGGAAATCTCTTTCAAATTTCTTCATACTTTCTGCCTCCTCTTTCTTTCAGCCTTTTTCAGCCTCAGACATATTGCCTTGGAATACAACTTTCTAAATAAAATATCCTGATATCTTTGGTATGTATCCTTAGTATGGCATTCATTGCTGCAAAAGTATCCACTGTTTGTATCAGATGTGAAAATGGATAACAATTCAAAATAAAAACGACTGCTGTCAAGCTTTGGTAGGATTCACAGTATATTTACACTTTCATAGCCTGAATAATTTGAAAGCATGCAAACCAGAGGTTCTGTTTACTGATTTTTCTTCTTTTCATTTTTTTTATCCAGATGCTAACCTGAAGATGGGGAAAAGGCTAAGATATGAACATGTGTTGTAACAGGCAACAGTCAAGATGCTAATCTTATACTGGGTGACTGCAATATCATAAACAATGAGAAAAGATTAAGAAAGCCCCACAACCAAACAAAAACTTTTAAAATTACCAAGAAATTATGTATTAACTTTCTATTTAATGTATGGATTAGTATTTAGCTTTTCAGTTAAAACTTAAAAAAAGCACCAGCAGAAGTGTGGATCCAAAACATCACCCTCTCTCCTGTCTAACATGCACACTTGCACACACCACAGTCCTGGCCAGTCTGGATGCTGGATTCCAGGCATGTGATATTTTAAGGAAAGAAACAGCTTTGTCATTATAGAGTGTTTCCTTCTCTTCTTACTTGAAAAGGTCAGTAATGACAGGTCGTCCTCCAATTGCATAGTCTATTTCCCCTCTTGACCTTTTCAGAGGCAGAATCCATGCAAAACTTCTGAAATACCATGTAAGCCTGAAGAAAGGGTTAGAATAGGTTTGGAAGAAAGTGCTGGTTATCAAAGTCTTTCAAGTGAAACATCATTGTGAGACAAAGGCTATTATAAAAACCTTTTAAAGGAAGTTTACTCTCTTTTAATCCACAGTGGGTTTCCTTTTAAATGTTTGAGTCAGATCCTCAATATGTGTAAATCACCACAGAAATAGTTAGAGCAACAATATTTACCTCAATTTTCTTTTTTTCTTTATATCTAATTATTTTGCATATGTAGTCATTTTTAACACTGTTTTAAAATGAATATTAATGATAGGAGAGGAAGAAAGAACACTTCAACCAGAAGGAAATGGCCTATCAGCATATGATTCAACTTTTACACAAGCAGTGTTAATGATAGAGTAGAAAATAAAAAGTGTAAATTAAATCTCAGAGGGGAGTTCTGAAGTTACTGTTTAGTATTTTAGGCTTTGTCCAGAGGCAGATTTCAGATTTTGTTCAAAGGCAAGTAGTCATCCTGAGCATATTTACAGATAAATAAAAGGATCAGAAGTATGGAGAGAGAACTTATTGTTTGCCCTATTTCTTATAATGTATTCCTTAGTAGAGAAGCCAGAAAAGGATAGATTCAGATGAACAGGAAAGGAATCAAGATGTAATGTAAGGTTGCTACATAGACACAGAGAACCCAACCTGTATTATTATGCACATCACATGGCTTGTAAAGGCAAATATTCTTTTTTTTCCCTCCTGTACACAAGGAAAGAACAAGGAACCCTGATTTCCTGCTTAACTCCTGCCCTTTTTATTAATTACAGAGTGGATTTTTTTTTTTTCTGGGTGGCAGGCAGGGTAGAGAGAGAAATATCCCTAATTTGTAAAGGGATAATAGGATTTAAATCAGCTCCAGTGGAGAATATCACCCTCTGCTCAATAATGTCCCCTATTTTGGCAAAGGCATCTAGCCATTAGCTTCCCATACAAGATGTCATTTTTCTGGTGGACTTTTTTTTTTTAATAAACTGGAAGGTACATGTTTGGCTAACAATATACAGAAGAACTTTATAAAAATATAATTAAAATTAGTGTTATTGAGTCAGAAAAAATGTTAAATTTAACTGGCAGTGGGTGCAACAGAACTATCTAAATGTCAGCAACTGTTCAGAGCAACATCATCAGTGCATCAAAATTGCATATAAAATTATTTCAATATGCATGTAAAACTGATGAGGTTATTGACACTCCTAAAGGCAAGGCATGAATGTGGAAGGCATTGATAAAAAGCTGCAAAACCTTTAAGAAAAATTTCTTATTCCCCAAATATAAAACAAAAGAAGGAAATAATTACAACATTAAGACAGGCAGATCTAAAGAACACTTTTTTTGTTGTTTCTTCATCCCCAGTTACAGTGTACAAGAAACATGAACCATAACTCATCAGTCATTTAGAACAACATTTAGAACTGCCAAAGGCTTCTTATTTTCACCACTGACAACATTGATTTCATTGTCACATAGGTCTATAACTTGTAAAAATCTTCAACTCTCTTCATGTCTCAGAAGACTTCTTGCACAGGAGCTAGAGGGACACTTTAACAGAGCCATAAACCAGCTCGGAAGGGGGAAAAAGGGACGAAACCAGGCTCACCAGTGATGAGCTAGGTGATGCTGTGGCAAAACTTGAGGTAACAACCACTAACAGGACTCCTCAATATGCTGCAGGAGGTGGTGGCTACAAAGTATCACCCTTGAAATGTTTTTACATTAATGCACACAACAAGAGGAGCTTGAGGCTTTGGCCAAGTCCCAGAGGTTTGACATCAGTGGTATAAATGAAACCTGGTGGGATGGGTCCTGTGACTGGAGTGCCCTGATGACCATTTGGTCATCTGGTCTCCAGGACGATGGGCAGGGAAGAAGAGAGGGAGAGGTGGCATTGTGAATAAGAGAAGGGTTGGAATGTATGGAGCTCACAGCTGACAATGGCACAGTTGAGACCCTCCAGATGAAGATTCAACGGGCAAAGAAATAATGCTGATATAATCACGGGAGTCTGCTATAGACTTCCTGGACAGGATAAAGACACTGATGAATGATTCTCTGAGGGATTAAGGGATGTTTCCAAGTCAACTGCCCTTGTCCTTATAGGGGACTTCAATAAGCCAGAAAAATTAACTGAGAGCATCATGGAGCTGGTACAGCCCAGGACAGAAGATTCCTAAGAAACCTGGATGACAGATTTATGAAACAAGTCCTAAGGGAGTTACTTGGAAAGATTCCCACTTTAATCTGCTTGTCAACAGAGGGATCTCATGAGAGAAGTGGAGGTTGATGGCTGTCTTGATCACAGTGACAATGAAGCAATAAAGTTTAAAATCTCTGTTAACAAGAAGAGTGCCAGAGAAACCTCATTTCTGGACATGATGAGAGCAGACTTCAGGTTGCTCAGGGAATCAGTGAGTGAGGTCCTCCAGGAAAATGCTATTGCACATCATGGGTAACAGCAGTGCTGGTCACTTCTTAAACATCACCTCGCAAGAGCACAGAAGCAGGCAATTCCCAAATGTCAGAAGTCACATAGGCAAGGCACGAGGCCAACTTCAATGAACAGGACTTTTCTCTTGGAAATAAGGAATAAAAGAAAGGTGTATGTCCACTGAAAGCAAAGTCAGATAACATGGTAAGAATACAGAGATGATGCTTGTCACTGTAGGGAGAAAATTAGTGCAGCCAAAGCTCAACTGGAGTTGAAGATGGCCAGAATTGTAAAAAGGGTTTTTACAAATGTAGCAATAGCAATAGGCAGTTGGCCTGTTACAGAGGCCACCTGCCTCTGTAGAATGAGAATGGTCACCTCACGAACAGAATTGCTGTATCTGATCTGTTCTCAGCTCCATAATAGCAGAGTTGTTTCTTAACAAGGCATTCTTTGGCGAGTCTGAGATGCTTCCTTTAACTTGGATCTATTTCTTCATATTGACAATAAAAGACTAGTCTAAAAGTTTAAGCTTATAAATTTCAGGTGCCTACATTCAGGTTTAATCATTTCACAATTGTAAGCCACACCAATTTGACTAAAATTTTGGTCCAAACCCGAAGTGTGGTTTATAATCAGGTGTGGCTTATATATGGACAAAGAAGGAAAAGTTGCTGTTTTAGTTTGGAGGACAGGTGTCTGCTGAGAAAGGCAGGAGCTTCTCTTTGAAATGGAGAATGTAAACTCCCTCCCTCCAAATTATTATAATTTTGAAATCAAGGGGCTTTCAAGGCAAAGATATGGGAATTAGGAATAACAGTTCTTTACTAGGGAAATTAAAACAGAAATACAAAGAAACAAGCTCCAAGCCCTGACAAAGTCAGAGTGCAACCTGACACC
>PYHW01010552.1:504501-521715 GCA_013186435.1 Turdus rufiventris
GACAAAGAATGAAAAGTTGCCAACACCCAGAAGTGTGGCTTATAATCGTGAAACTACTGTAACTGTTGTAATTTATTTTGCTCATGTTTGAAATGGGCCATGGTACCTAGATCAGACAAGATCCTGTGTCTTTTCTCTCTGGAGAGGGAGTCACATGAGCAGTGTGCAGTCTGAGCTTGGTTCCTCAGAGGGTGACCTCAAGGATCAAATCCAAACCATACACTACTTTTCAGCAGAAAAATGTTTGTCAGGCTATTTGAATTCTACATTATATTAAAAAGCCTTCTACATTACAGAGACCTCACAACTTTTTGAAACAACATGTTTATCCTTCATTTTAGTGCAAAGAAAATACAAGGCAATGTCTATTTATTTTTGTGTGGCTGTTTTTCATTATTTAGCATAGTTTGCATCATGGATCTTGATAGTCTGAATATAAATAAGCAAAATCACCAGATCTCTACAGACACTTATCATATGAAAGTTTATTGAATACATTTATAATCTTCCAGTTGTCTCTTCTAAGGAAACCATGCATATTGCCTCAGCTTATATTTATTTGCATTCTAGACATTTCCAAAGAATTTTATCTAATTCTTTCTGCAATACAATATTTTTATATATATTTTTCATGTTTTAGGAATGGTTTTCCTTAATGTAGTCCATCCTCCAAAACTGCACCAGCATTTGCTTCCCCCACCCACCCCACCTGGAAGCACAAGAGGCAAAGATCACAGGTTGAGACAAGAACAATTTACTGAAAATAGCAAAGAAATAAGAAAATGAACAATAGTAGCAACAACAGTAATAACAAAAGTCTACAAAGAGAAGGAGGTTTACATGCAAAATGCTCACCAAACCGGGCACAATGAAAAACATGAATGGACAGACCCTCTGTCTGCCCAAACCTTCCCCTGACCAGACAAGGATTGCCCTTTTTTGTAAGAAGTTAGTTCTTTATCCCCACCATGACAATGATATAAAATGGTGTTGAATAGCACAATATCTTGGCCATAACCCCCCCTTTAAATATGGCCAGAACCAGGACATTAATGCAATACTAATTTATTATTTAATAACTTTACTGCACAGAGATGTCTTCATTTATTCTACTATTGATAGCTATATAATAATTATCTGCATGTCATTTGTTCAGCTTTGTGACAGATCAGGAGGTAAGGGGATATAGGGATAAACGGCAATACTGAGGGAAAGCAGAAGGTGATCAATTAATCTTACACAGATCTCTTAATCATGGTTAAATATTCAGATCCTCTGCCAGTTTCTCTATATGTTGTATCCTATAGAGCTCCTAAATTCACCTCACATGCAACTAGAGAACATTCCAACAATAGATATTTTTTTTCTTTTCAGCACTGATGGTATTTTGTGCTACATGAAAAGGTCTGATGAGAAAGAAATAATCCCGTAACTGTTAGTATAGCATAATAAAAAAGTTTTGCCTTCAATTAACAACGAGAATTTTTAGTTTGCCTTCTTGGCTTTACAGTCTCTGGTATGTTTAGTTTTATCTGTTAGTGCCAAATGTGCTGTGCTTGTAATCAGATAGATGGCAGCACACTAGGACTCAGAGCCACTTGGGTGATACAAAGAAAACATGGTACCCTAAAGGCAGTGGCAGTGCCGCCACAGGACAGTGCTCTCCCTTTCTGAAGGGAAACAAAGCATTGTTCCACAGATGCAGAGGGTACTGCCGTGGCGCTCTACATCTGTCAGTATTCACTCCTCATTTCATGCTAGAATTAGTTTAGAAAGAAAATAACAAGGCATAAGGCAAGATAGATCATTTTACTAGCCTGCGCTAGGTGTTATTTTCTTTTTGGTTGTTTGGTAGATAAAACACTAATACTTAGATTCCACAATGGATCAGAAAAGACAGAGATTATAAGGAATGGGCTATTCGAAAAAGGAGTTTAATAATGAAACATTAGCTACTGTTTAAGTCCCATCTCATGGAATAGATTTGACATGTTTTCCATGTTTTCATAGAATTACAAATAAATAGATATCATCAAGAAAATGTCACAGAATGCTTGTTTTCTGAGATGAAAATTTACCTTCCCCCTCCAAAAAAGATGTTTTCTGACAAATTTTATTAAAATAGGTACCACAGTGGAAGAAAATGTTCTTTGATTAATACAATAAACAGAATACTGGCTTACCTGTGCAATGCAATCAAAGCATGGTGAAAATGCTCATTTGAAACCTCATTTTATTTTGAAAGAAATTATTTGCTATTAGACACATTAGGCAGAAGATTAGGACATTTTATAGTGGCTATCAGTCTTTGTCAATTTTATATGGCAGGGTGAATGAGGGGATAAAACCTTCCAGGTATATCACCATTATGGAAAATGTGTGCAAAAATTGGATCTCCTGTAACAGACAGACAATTAGAGTTTGCCATTGCTCTATGCACACTGCCACACACAGACATTGCTTACAGCTCTCTCTTGTTTTCACTGTTGCAAAAACTAATTTATATTTAAGTGACACCCTCTTTCCGCTTCCTCTTAGCCACAAAAGCACTAAATAAAATCTACAAGAACCAGAAAGGCAAACTTACTGAGTGTCACTTCAGCCTGTGAGCTGAATTTGTTTCAACATCATAGTTTCAAAAAGCAAAGCCAAGTTTATAAAGGGTAACCCTCTTCTGTGTCCCAGAACTCTCTATTTCTGATGCATGGAGAAAAAGAGACCTTCACAGATTGTCTTAGGCTCCTGCCCAGAAGAGGCAGCTAGTGTCTCAGAGAAGCAGTAACCACTTCATCCTTTCACTCACAGCCAAGTTGCCAAGACTTTAGTGAGTAGAGCACCTGCCTGTTTTCTCACTTGCACCCTCTGAATCAAATTCTGAAGGACAATTCATTCCTTCTTTTGCCAGGGGCAGCCAAAGATTCCAAGATGTGCCAGATGGTGGAGCTGCCATATGGGTGTCCTACAACGTGAGGGGACCTGGGGAGGGAGAAGTTAAATCTGGAGTGACCCAACTTTGTCACGACCCAATACCAACTACCAATGCCAGATCCCAGAACTGATCTTCATCCCTTTGGTACCTACCAGATGCATTCTGTCAATTCTCTCAGCAGCTGGGCAGTGTAGAAAAAAATATAAGGAAAGGCTGGTTGGTCAAGATAAGGACAGAGAGATTTCTTACCAATTACCATCAAAGGAAAAACAGACTCAGCTTGGGGAAGTTAGTTTATTTTGCTATTAATCAAATCAGAGCAGGAAAATTAGAAATAAACCCAAATCTTAAGGCACCTTCCCCCCCACTCCTCTATTTTTCCTGGACTCAACTCCACAGAAGTAAATTGTTAAAAAAAACCATGTAAACATTACTCAAAACTAACCCTTTTCTCTCTTTCTTCCTCTCACATTTTTACTCTTTCTGTTCTGTCTATTCCTTTCTTTCATTTTCTTCTCCTTCTTTTCAGTCCTTCCATCTGTCCTTCTATCTCCACTTCCAGAAAAATAGAGATGGCAGCAAAGGATTCAGGAATCTATCACTTAGGTACATCACTTAGGTACAAGGGAAAAAAAATCAAGTTATGGTAACTTTCCCTCTTACGAATTATACATTATAATTTAGTTTTTCATCACAGGATCAGATAATATGTGGTTGCCTTATATATGATTTTATAAAAACAATAGTAAAAGATAAAAATGTACAATACAAATGTCAGTATTTCTATAACCTAGTGGTAGATTAAATAAATCAACATAATACTCTTTTATATGTTCAGCATAAGAGAAATTATCTTCCCAATTGAGATGTTTGTGATTGACAGTGTAAAATGTTTTGAGTCATCATTTAATAAAAAAATATGTGAAGTTCAGAAGAAGTCTGGCTTCAGAAAACTTAGTTATCTGGGTTTTGTTAATTAAAGGTATATTATAACAGTAACTGGCTCAATCCTAGTACACATATATAGGCAGAACTAGAATTAACATGTAAGAAAAATGTGATTGAACAGTGAAAAAAAGTAGATTGAAGGAAATTTCAGTTCTCACAGGAGATGGGAAAATGATAACCTGAGGAAATACTGCAGTTTACTCTGGAAGATATATAGTATGTCAGTTTGTCACTGTAAATCAAGAGAGACTAGAGGGTGGTTTTGTGTAAAAATAACTATTTGCTATTGAAACTTGAGATGGAAGTGGAATACTAGTAAAACTATTGATTTATGTTCTGCAGCCTTCGCACTACTAAAAAGATGACTTTTTTCATTGAGAAAATAATAAACTTCTCTTTTAAAATCATGGAAGGGGAAGAGTTGTTCTCTTTGATTCACCTTTCAGATAGATATCTATCCTCAAGTTCCCATTCTGCCCAGCCAACTTGGCAGAGTTTCTTCAGCTCAAGATGCCTTTAAAGATAGTTAAGGAACTTGGCAAAGCACATGGAGATGAAGTGTGTAGAGACCAAGAGTAGTAGAGTGGACAAGACTCCTAACATAAATTCAGTGACTTCATATAAATTCCCTCTAAAAGTAATTATAGAGTGACCTTGGGCAGTCTTTTACTAAGAATCAGGTACCAAACTTGTAGAATTATAAGAAAACTACGCGGAAACCTCATGGCAGTGGCACTGACAGAAAAGGTTAAAATTGAAGAAATCGCTTTTGTTTCACTTCTGACTTCAGTCTCATGCTCAGAATCTGCAGCATAACCAGAACTGAAGGGATACCCATGACAGTAGCTAAGCATTACATCTCAGAACAAGATCCGATTCTCAGTTATACTCTCTTCTTTCTGCCTCTGAAGGATGCAGAGAAATACTTGTACATGTGAACTGTATAATTTGTGTTGTCTTCTCCTGAGAGTTTAAAACCCACAGACAGAAACACTGCCCAATTCATATTAAGTCCTAAAGTTTTCACAACCCAATGAAGAATGTGGCTACAACATAAGGATTCCACACATCATGCTGTCTTAATTTCACTGTGTCAGTTTTGCACAGGGTTAAGGAACATTTTCATCTGGCCCATTTTATATAGTATTTCAAGTGGTAGAAATCTCTAGGAGGATTGAAAGTGTATGAACAATTTAGCAAAATATTCAATTAATATCTACAGAATGGTTTCACTCAAATCAAAAGGCTATTGAAAATTTAGTGCACACTTAAGCACTTTTACTTAAATGAGACAGAAAGTAAGCTTATACCTTGGAGATAAGCTCTGAGACGCTTTGATTCCTTAACTAACGCCTTTGGAGCAGCAGGGTACTTAAGAAGTGGTAAGCTCATTTAACTTTCTTTTTGAAACAAGAAAATCATGCAGTTTTCTATTTGTATTGTAAAATTTTTAAAACTAATTTTATCTCTGCATTCACAGAAAATTTAAAAGCAGTACTGAGGGACCAGTGATTGTACCAGTAATTATTGCTCTATATGTTCAAATATAAATCAGGTGTACTCTGCAGTTTGAGCAAACATAAGATAGGAAGAAATAATATTTGTTAGATAATCTTTAACAGGCTTACTAAAAGACTGCATATCTTTCCAGTCCTATTGCAAATACACTTATCCTTAGCCCAAACTGTTAATACAAGATGTAGCATTTTAATAACGCAAGTAGCTGCATATTCTGGTTGATTATGAAAGAGTGTCTGACCACAGACAAAAATTTTAAAATAACATTCATACATCAAGATAAAACAGGAATTGCTGTCTCATTGCTCTTCATTAGGGCTAAGGTTAGTTAATATTTACTTGCTCTATTTATTTGTATGAAGGCTATAAAATAAAATCACAATTTAATGCATTAATGTAGTATCACAATGGGTGGCAAGCAGCTTGTGGAGATTAAATAACATGCTTTATGCAGCAAGGCTTAGTTTAATTTGTTTGACAGCTGAGGTTTTGTACTTGTAATTGCAGATATTGTAAATGGAGTTAACAATGTGCTCCAGTTCATGTATATGAGACTCAAAACTGATGTGCAGTTTCAGGTCCTCAGAATTCTGAAAGTCATGTTGGCTTTCTTTAATCTTCATAAATAAGATTACATTTGCATACAGTAATTAAGAGTTAATGCTACAGAAACAATCACATGCACTTCCTTGAATGGGTTCTTGTTTCATTTGGACAATTTGTATTAATATGGATTTGTGTTCAATTTTAAGCTTGCATGATCTAGTCCCAATAAAAACTTTACAATTTATAGCATTAAAATAAGAAAAAAAAACTTATTAATTGAATTATGCAGAAACTATAGAGATTATCTTCCTTGGAAGACTTAAAATGTAAATTTTTACTTGTTGCAGCTTTGTTAGAAACAAATCTTAGACTATAGGCAAACAATTGCCAGTGGTTGAGCTTTCAGTTGGATAAATAACGACTACAGTGAGGTAAATTATGATTCTCACATCAGCGAGTAATTCTTAATTTATTCTCACAGGAAGCTACTCCAAAGAGAATCCCAGACACCAATTTACAGGCATACAGTGTGTGTGCTGAGGATTCTGGGGAAAAAAAAAGGAGGTGACAGTGGGGACACACAATGAGAAATAGATCTGCAGCTGTTCCAGAGAAAGATTTGAAAGATCCAGCAAGCAGAAGCTACAAACTTGAGCTGCGTTTGTAGGCACTGCTGAAGTTTCCATTAAGAAATTGATCACTAAAAACTTGCACCTTTTTCCAGGTACCTATTTTTATAAAACTTACATTTCTTGAAGATCCCTGCTTGAAAATCACCAATCAGTCAAGGAAGGCAGACAGGGACATAGTTACTCCTTTTTAAATTACCACAGTAATGGAAAAAACCATTTTTTTATTTAATGAAAAAAAGCAGCTGCAGGGAATACCAATATGTAGTGTCCCATTCAGAGGTTAGATAGCATGTAGCTTCAGCTTTTTGTGCTAGTCATAGTATCTGACATCCCTACCATCTTTTCAGTTCATTAGGTATAAAGAAGATATTAGGAACATGTCTCTCCACATCAGCATAGCACTAGTGATAGGAACAGTCAGCTCTAAATGTTCTGCTTGTCGCCTGAGCCCAGATATACCCCTGCTGAGAAGAATTTGTGATTTGATTCTTGCTGTATTAGATGAGTAGACATGGCTCATTCGCTGTGAAAACGACAAATACTGTAAGGTACAAAATACAGAACATGAAGTGGAAAGATTCTTCAATTACAAAGCAAAGAAAGGGGAAAGGAATCAGCAGTTAGGTCATTGGTATAAGTTAGGAAAACACAGCTGAATTCCTTTCTTTATATATTCAAAAGCAGACCTCCAGATACTCAGGAACTCTTTATTTATTCTCAAGAATAAATTTCCCTTTGGGGATAATATTGATTCATTACAAAGGTAGTATAGCTGACTAGTTTAAATCAGTTATCAATTTCATGCCTTAGAGGCAGGTAAGATGACTACCTGTAAGAATTTAAAGACTTCTGCAATAAACTATGAAACTTCAATACAAGTAAGAGTGAACTTGGGACAGTAAACAATGCATAAATGCCTAAAAACAGATACCTATAAATTCTTCAATGTAGACTGTCTAAAATGCTTTAACTATGCTCAGGCTGCTGGGAGAACACAAAAAAAGTAGTTAGTGATCATAGAAAGGTCTCTTTAATTATCATATGGAGCAAAATATGTGAGGATAATGAAAGAAAATAAGCTTTTGGATTTTTTAGGTATCTCAGTCAGCTCTCAGTAAGCAGTGCTCTACAAAGCAAGTGCCAGAAATACTGAAGAGATTTTGCTTGCCTGAACATAGATGAAGATCCTTTTTGAGTAATTTTTCATTTCAACGTTCAAGAGCCTGTGACTTAATAAATGGACAGCTATAGGGGCTTTACTTAGAAAAGATCTGTGTGCAGGAAAATCATGGAATTATGCTAGGAAAACAGTAGATCTTGTACTTGTCTGTACTAAATCACATGTATTTTGTTTTAATTAGTCTTTCTCTTTTGCTGCTGGAATTTTACAGTTTGCCATGGTGAATGAGTTGCAAAGAACCCTCTGAGGGGTTCTTTTTTGTCTTATTTTTGTTTAGAATTTTCTGTTCAAGCTAAAAATAAGCCTCAAGACAGATGTTTAGTACACAAAGACAGAGAGGGGACATAACAGATGAGAAACTTTTTTGGGATTGCGTTATTTTAATTAAACACTTGCAAATTTGCTTTTTTGTGTGTGTGTTTTCTTTTTGGGTTTTTTAGTTTTTTGGTTTTGGGGGGTTTTTTTGAGGGTGTTTTTGGGGTGGTTTTCTGGGGTTTTTTTGCTTGAAGGTTCAATACAAAATCCTGGCTTCTCCCCCAATATTTTTAGTTCTTCTTTTCTGTGCCTTTGACATAACTGTCAGTTTCCTCTTTTCCATATTGAAGCCAAGACAGTCCAAGAGTATTCTCACAAAGTGAAACCACCCGTCTCATTTTTACAAACGTTTTTACAAGCAGACTCCAATCCATCTGCCTAGGCAGCTTTTGGGTGGTTCCAGCAGGCTGCCTCTAGCTCTGGAGCCTGTTGTGTAGATGCCCAGCCCCAAGTGGGTACAACCCTTCAGATGCTGTAAGACTGTCTTGTGACTGCAGTTTTGGAGTCTTCTAGGGTACTGTTATATCTTTCTCAACATCCTACCTCAATGGTGATCAGAACTGGATAATTAGCAGAGAAAAATGGATTAATAGTTTCTATACCAAGAAAATATTAGGAAAAATAAGTTGTAGAATTGTTATTTCTTTATCAGCATGACAGAAAGTCCTTGAACTTGTGTGGTTTTTACGTTATTGTACTTCCGACTACAGCCTATTATATATCAATCTCATCTGGAGAAAAAATTGTTTTTTCTGGAAATAAAATGAAATTATAGTTAAGCTGTGAAGCACTGCAACCATACCAATTAGTCATTTTTATAATCTTCACGAGGAATCAAGAAAAACTTCATGAATGCTTGTCTCCTAAAAATTGCAATTTCTACAGCAACTTGCCTTCTAATTAATTCTTATGAACAGTAGATATCTCAAAGTTAGGTATCTAGTCTAAGTAAGGCATCTGAATTATTTTTATATAACATACCTTACTATGTTATTAATCACCTTATGACAATCCCTTTGTTCTTTTCCATTCTATTTGACATTAAACTTCTTCCTATTCTTATTCACCACCCCAGAGTCAACACCTCTGCCTGTATGCTGATTGCATCCTCAGTGTACTTACTCCTTGCATTACACTAATGTCACATTATTCTGACACAGTGACCTGTTAATGCAATGATTCAATCTTCCTTCCTTAGAAAATAAAGTGTTCTTTATTGGTCTTGCAATAAAATCAATTTTACATAGTTAAACGAGGAAATAAAAGTCCACCACAGACACTTGCAAGACTTTGATAGGAAGTTGACAATAAGTTATAAAGGTAGGTGTAAACAGCTTTTGTAATATATTTTTCTTGTCTTGCACCACATTTACAAATAGCAGCTTGGAGGAACCCTAGATCCTATTCAGGCTTGTGAAAATATTAGTTCTGAAAGGCAAAATAGCCAGGAGCTAGAGAATTTTCAATGGAGAAAAAAAAGGACTGGAGACATTCTGAAAAGTGCAAAACTTGTATGAACTATTCTGCTAGACAGAAAGTGCTTCCCAAGGGCTGCCATGGGACACTGGCAGTCCAAGAGGATGATGAATATGAAAATGTTCATGCTCCACCTGCTTCCCTTTAGCAGCCAGACTTCGTAGTATGGCTTTTGGACTGTGGATGAGCAGGATGTGATTAGTGACCATCTTAAGAGTTAACTAGTGAAATATTGGTGACTGTGGCTTGCTGCTTGCTCTCTCTCTCTCTCTTTTTTTTTTTCCATGCTATGAAATGCTTTAAAAATCCTTGGTATGTACATCCTTTAGCTCCTACTTCAATTTATAAAGTAAAGTCTTTTTAAAAAGTCTTTTTATAGGAAATAATTTGGTATCACTGAGAGGAGGGGAAAGAACTAAACTTTCAATTAAAGTCTCAATCAAACTTTACTGTTTTTGAAGTCATCTAAATTGATTCCTTTATAGTACAGGGCTTTGATGCCATTTTAAATAACTTCATAGAAGAGTGAATTTGAAAAAAGAATCGTGTTCAGTGTAGCTGAATGCACCTAAGGCATTAGCTGCACTGGGTAAGGATATTCAATGATTTTCAGCAGACCAGAAACCTTACACTGACTTCCAAGTATTTGTACTTTTAAAAAATGTTTTTATAATTTTAGAAAGCTGAGGTTTCAGGTCAGATCCCACTATATTACACTAGTTTATGTTATGTAAGCACAGCTAATGGATGGAAATTCAGCAATTTACCTGTGGGCTTGTCAATACTGAAAAATGCATTAACCAGTTAAAAAATGCCATAACTTGCACATGCTAAAACATTCAGACTTTGCCATTGTTAGGAGCCTGGACGCAAACTATTGATGTCCATGGGAGGAATTTCCAGATTTCAGAGGATTGTGAAAGAGAAGTCCCAGCGTTTTGATGTTTATCCTGTCAGAACAGGAAAATTGTGCAAAAATATGTTTCTCTTTTTGGTGAGAAAGCCTTCAAAGTTCAGAAATAAATGTCTTCTTCATCCAACTGTCTTTGAAGAAGTGACCACTTTGGTGGGGCTTTACTCTCTGTCCTTCAGTTTTCAGTGGCTGCTTGGAGAGCATCAGACTATAACAGACACTCCTGCAAATGGTGGGGAAATTTCCTGCTCTCCATAATTTCTGAAGCTTATCTTCTTCCCTTTGAGCTCTGTTAATACCTCAAGACCCTTTTCCAGGCCTGTTTACCAACTGCCCTTCTAGCTGTCAAGCAGGGAAAAAAAATCTAGCAATCTTGTGTTAAAGGAGCCGTGGGAGCTGATGTTGAGAAGCTATTTTTCTGCAGGGCCTGGCAAGGTATGCTGCTTAAATGATACTTGAGGAGGAGGAGTTCAAACGATGTTGGTGTGCAGGAATGTGCTCGATTAGAATTACAGTATTTGTAGCTTTTTCTCCCATTATATTTAAGTACAGCAGAACTTCCCTGATCATAAATAAAAACCTGATTCAAAAACCCAACAATTAGAGCACAAGCCGAGATTATTGTTAGTCCTTTACAGCTTGAAACACTCTTTTAGTGTTCCACAGTGAGACGGGTATTTAACATGCCAAAATTAAGGTAAAGAACCTACAACTGCACCAAGGAAATCCCTATGACTGCTTGGAACAGAAATGCAGAATAACTCAATAAATCGTAATTTAAATTATTTTATAATTTGATACTACCCTAAAAGTATCCACTTTACTGAAAGCCGCAGGATATTATTTAATTGGTTAGATGACAGTGCTAATGATGCCAAGGGTGAGGGTAGAACCCCATCCGGGCAATTCACTTAAGAGTTGGACTTGATAATCTTTGTGTGTCCCTTTCGACTCAGAATATTCTGTCATTATGGTGAGAGTAAGAAGCTGTATAACAGAATTCTATTCCATGGTAGAAAGGGATATTAATTCAGGAGCTGTAGCCAAGCACATTGATCTCTGCTGCCATCCAGAAATGAAATGTCATGTACAGCAGCTCCGTCATTACTATTCCAATATAGCACCTATTCTGTGGTGCTGCCTTTTTGATTTTACAAGGGAAATCCTTGGTGATCTCCATAAGAATTTGGATTGTTATAGATCTCCCAAATACTTTATTGTGATGAATTTCCATTTTTCTATTGCATGACTACAATCCATAGATAACGCCATATAAGAGGCAAATGGCAGTAATCTCTCTTTGGATTGAAAATATTTTCTGTATATATCATAGAAGGCTCAATCCTGCAAACATACAGAATCCCACTCAGCATCATCAGGACTTCCAGAAATACTGGAAAACTGAAAAATGTGTCTTATATTTCATAATATAACCCAGTTTCCACTCATATAATATAATTTCATAATATAATGTTTTCCACTCCTCCAGAATTTACTGAGGTTTCCTAGAGATACCTTAATAGTGCCTGCTAAAAACATATTAAAGAATGCATGTCAGAATGGCTGTGATAACAATGACACATTCAGTGGATCCACCTATACTTATCCAGCTTCCCGCAAAAAACTGCTGCAGGTGAAAAAGGTTAAGGATAATATAGAAGGTGATGTGAAATATAATAATACTTAGTGTGTGGGATTCAGTCCACCAAGCTTCAGATATCTATGCCAAGCTAGTACCTAATACCATCTGAATGCACAAAACATAAATGTTTAAAACACACCGAATCACCCTCTGAAGTTATTTTCTTTATCAAACATAGAACGAACATCTATCAATAGTTTTCAATAAATAGCTAACTTCTGGAGGACAGGATACTAAATTTTGCATTTCATCTATTAAAAAGGAATTTTAAAAATGTGTACATGCCTTCCAGTGACCATGTTCAAAATATTCCCTGTTATTTCCTCGCACTGACACAGCTGGA
Organism: Turdus rufiventris; assembly: GCA_013186435.1. Taxonomy (NCBI): domain Eukaryota; kingdom Metazoa; phylum Chordata; class Aves; order Passeriformes; family Turdidae; genus Turdus; species Turdus rufiventris. The sequence continues at coordinate 516,944 of PYHW01010552.1, forward strand.
CAGTCTTCCAAATTTTTCGTAAGAACCTGGATCATCCTCACTATCCTCCTTTTTTATAGTCTGACATTGAGGAACTTGCACCCATTTGCTGTAGCAATCAGCAACTTAGCAACCAAACCTTGTAAGGATGAAATTTGATGAAGCTATATTCTGCTTTTGTATGTTCAGGTATATCTGAGCATCTGCCTCCCTCCTACACATGTACGCTCAAAAACTTTTAAATCTTGCCATCCACTGAAATCAGAATTTCAAAGGTATTAAATTTCATTAAATTATTTGAAAATGTGTGTTTCTTATTAGTATGTGCACTGATGAATACGTTGCAGTCTGAGTTCACATTTTAAGAAATATACAAACAAACTTAGGAAAGGTTCCATCAGGGCAAATATCCTTAAGAAACAGATACTGGCATCAGACTGGATGGAACAGGTTCCCAACTGAAGAGGACATGGCTAAAATATTTCCAAAATTGTGTTTCATAGGAAATTGGCCAGTTGAATTAATGATTTGCCAGTAACATTTTCAACACTGATTACCATATTTCTGAAGCTGTCCATAGCATGTGGTCAGCTAAGGTACTTAAGATAAAATGAATAATGGGTCCTAAAAACACAATCAATTTAACAGCTGGCAACTGCAATGTCATCTTATTCATCAAGGTGGAATAAATAAAGCACAGGAAAGGATCAAGGAACCAGTCTCTGGATACTGGAGACAATTTGGGGATGGGCATTTTTCAGCTTTCTAATCACACACCAATGCTGCTATTTGTGCAATCACAATCCCAAGAGAAAGAAAAAGGGAAGCAGTGCAACAGGTAAAATAATGTTTGTCATTTAGCTACGCCATATAAACAAAGAGTAATTTCTCTCTTCCATTATTTAAATATAGGGAAAAAATCATAAATTTCAATTAAGCACACATAAATTCTGTCATAAAATAAAATAAAACAAATAAATAATAAAAAACAGAGGGATCCCAGTTAGCTCACAGCCATTCCACAAACTAAGGAGGACAAATTTATGCAGTCTACTATTTAATGCAGATTATTCCTCAAGTCCTGATAGGGAGGTAATGATCCACAATGAAGTCCTTACATACTTATGGATTGGGTGCTCCTGTAGTTTCATACATGCACTGTGTTCCTAAGAGAAATCACCTATATTTTGTAGAATTCAAAGTCAGAAAGATTCTTGCAGAATAATTTAAATAAGGTCTAGATTTCAATAGAAAATGTTTTCTATCTCTCTCTTTTTGTTTTTAACAATAAAAGTTAATGCTATTTAATTGTTCTCCTACAGAAACACCTGAAACTTAACATTTTAATTTCTGTAGTAAGATACAGTTCTACTAAATTAAATGAGCCCTCCACATTCTGCATAACTCATTGCACAGTTATTAGGTGTGTCTGACCTAGGTGATGTGCTAAGTTAGATGACAGCCAGATCTGTGTTGCAGGTGAGGTATAGTTTCTTTTTAAAAAGGACGCAAAGATTATTATACAGTACAGGAAAAAACATTTCCAGGCACCAAGCTAGCTAATAAGTATGCAGAGAAAGCAATCATTCTACAAGAATGTGGCCTTTTAGTAGTGTAGCTGTGCAAAGTAGCTTGAATTAGAATTAGGTGGCCAGGAGGATGGCTTTTGTCTGTTTGCATATGTGAATTTGATGAGCTTGCAAGCTTCTTACAGGGAAGAGAGAAAGTGAGGAGAAAAATGGAATGAACCCCTGTGTCTTGCTTTAGAAGAAAAATGTGAAAGTGAAATACTATTCTCAGTTGGTGTTGAGTCAGCTGAAATATATTAATAGAGAATTATATCCAATCTTTAGTTCTTTATGTGTTTTCTGGTTATCTTTTATACAACTTGACTTCAGTGCTACAAAATTCTTCAGAATAATCCTTGCAGAGATTGCAAGTACCAGCATAAATAATTTTTTTACCAAGTTTGTTAGATATATACATCAGCTCCTGTGTAAGTGCTCTAATGAACAGGCATCCAGTTCCTTGCATGCTCACAGCTGAGCATAACAGAAAACTTTTGGGGTTCAATTCATCACAACTGACTATAGCTTTTTTAATAGTAATATAAAATAGAAAAGCAAATTACAAAGGATCCATTTATGTCTTTAGACAAGTTCCTGAGCTAGTACTAACACCAGTTGAGAGCTGTTCAAATTACAGCTAATACCACCCTGGGATAAAATTGTTGAGTGTTCAATTGTATGAATTAAAGCTTCTAAAAGAAATAGTAAACCAGAAAATGTTTGTGCTGTACACCTGTGCTGCTTCAAACATTAATCTGTCTTACATTATGTCTGAGAAGCAGATACTACTTTTTCCTGATATTGTCATAAATGAGGTAAGATGCAGTAAAATATGCATGGAATCCCTCTGAATGTTTGCTTTTTGATCCTCAAGTGCTTTTTTCCCCCTCCAGGATGCCAAATTAGAAGATTTAATATGTTCTCACCCACCTGGAAAGCCATTTGTCTATCCCTCACAGACAAAACAATGCCAGTGTAATTAATTGAACTTCTCATAGTGGGAGTCCTCTTCCATTTTTGCCCCATATCCAAAGTTCTTCGACCAGGAAGAGAAAGAACTGTGTATCTATTTCTAAAAGTATCTGTCCTTCCCAAAGCAGCCAGTAGGTCCTACCTTGTTCTTGATCAAATAGCAGTTCATAATTGCAGTGATTCCAGTCAAATTCTCCCTGAAGATCCTGACAAATGGAAGGTAGTTTCTCTCATTCTACATGGTGAGTAGTAACCAACCAAGGAGGGCATCTGCTTCTTAGGCACAAAGCTGGAGCATCCCTCCAAATTGTGGCAAAGCTGATTCAGAAGGCAAGTGTCCTGCTGTACAGTAAGGATGTGTCTGGCCTGCACAGATGTTTGTGGGTGTTCTGGAACAAAAAGGGGTTTGATTAAATGGAAGAACTATCAGAAAATTGACTAGCGCAGTAAAACACTATTTCCTTTTAACCTGAGATTCTAAATTCTACCTCTGTCCCTGATAATTTTCAATGAAAGTAACCTATTTAAAGTCATATATTGGATATGGGTCCATAAGACAAAAACAAATTCATATAAAATTATGTAAAGTAACAAATAATAAGGGAAAAATAAATTAGCTTTTTTGACTTCTCTGTTCTCAAAATGCAAGATTTAACTGAACTGAATGATAGCATATGTAAAATCAATAAAATAATAAATAATTATATAGCTAATAAATATAAGACATGTAAATTATATTTATGTATGGGTGCAATTTATGAGTGCCAAATATTATCTTGGAAAAATATTAAAAGAAAGCAAAACAAATGTTGAGAGAATTATGGAGGGTAGTTAGTATCAAATGTAATAAGATAATCTCCAGAAGTATCATGTTTAGAGGAAAGCTGGAGGAAACTTATAAATGTTGGGTAGAAATTATCTTTAACCCTGGGGAATATAAATATCTTTGCTTCTCCAACATCTTATGATAATATTTGGTAGACTGGGTTTTGCTGATAGAACGCTAATGCAAAAAAATTATTGTGCTCATGTGTTATGGTCTCAACATGTGCTGAAATTAGATAATCAAAAGCTCAGAGGTTTTTACATGTTTTATTAAAAAAAAATTCTTAGTGAAATATGCAAAAGGGATTTTTTTCCACATCCATAATGGTAGCACTTTATGTTTTGATTGAGTTTTTACTGATTTGCCCTCTTTTCTGAGTTAGTTTTAATGTTACTTCTCTAATGTTTTTTAGATTAGTGGATGAAGCTGGAAAAAAAATCTTACTGCAGTGTATGGGCTTTTGAATAAATGGCTGCCCATTTTTATTTACTAGACTTCTCGCTGGTTACAAAAAGGGTTAATTTGAATTACTTTAGGCACTTCAAACATGCAGAACTCTTCTAACAAAACAAAGTCTGTTCTGTATATTGCTATCCATGCAGGTATTTTTATATGAAAGGATACATTTTCAAAGCACTGCAAGGGAGGTATGTGCTAAAATCTGTTCATGTATAACAGGATTTGTGCTAATACTGCCTACACACTACTTTGAAACTATACCCCTCTCTGGTTTCACTAGTTTATCACCATGGAAGGACTGTGACTTGAAAGAAGCTGACATTTATGGAACAAAAACTCACTAAGAAAACAAAATTAAAATTAAATTGGTGGATCTGAAATAAAATGGACACTGTAATGATAATTCTCTCTATCTTTTTTTAACTTAGGGAAGTCTATTTTATATAAAGATCACAGTAGCTTAAAAAGATTTTCCTGTTCTGTAACCTCCTTTGCACATGTAACAAATCAGGTTGATGAAATTTGTTCTGGAAAATGATACAGACACTCAGTGTATGGGAAGCAAGGTAATGGTATTGAATTTGATAAAGCTACATGGATTTAAGAGAATTTGAGATTTGGTCCAAAGCCTTAAAAGCATTTACTTTCATAACTCTTCAGAAGAAGAAAAAGGTCTGGATTTAGCACATACTATAAAACAGAGCAAACAATTTCCTCCAAAGTTCTTTCTAGTTTCTACTTTTGTTGCTGTTCTATATGCCATACAGTTGAAGATTATAAAATTATGAGATTATAGAAGAGAAACTATATATGTACGTGTACTTGAATGCATGTCCTATCTATAAAAATATGGTGTTGCACAGATTACCCTAACTTAATTTTTTCAGTGATGGGCTCTACATTCTGACTCTCATCAAGAGTACCAAAAGTCACCAGTGTCTTAGGAAAAGATGCAATGACTCCTTCCA